>CM077033.1:83341044-83548489 GCA_039090855.1 Macrothele yani | reverse complement strand
TTCACCAGGAGTCTTGATTCGTCAGACCAGTCCACTTTCTTCCAATCATCCATGGTCCAATCTCGATGACCTTGGCCCATTTTCTTGCGTTGTTGTAATGACGACCATGAGCATGGGAACTGGCTGGGTATTCATCTACGCAGGCTATGAGCAGACGGCTGCGTTGAACTGTATTATGTGATACATTACCCTGATCATCACATTTGTAGCTCTGGATGATATGTTGCACTGTGGTCCTGCAGTTGCCATGAAAAGTGCGTGACAGTCTCCGCTCTTCTCTGGCATCAATGAGTTGTGGACGACAAATGGTACGGAGACAATTCATCGTTTGGCAATCTGCGCACAACTTATCATACGTACTCACTACAGCGGCCCGTGAAGAACCCACAAGCACTTGCCATTTCCGATATAGTAGTTTCGAGGCGCCGCGCCATTTCCGATATAGTATAGTTTCGAGGCCTCCGCGTTATTTCCGATATAGTAGTTTCGAGGGCGCCGTGCCATTTCCCGATATAGTAGTTTCGAGGCGCCGTGCCATTTCCGATATAGTAGTTTCGAGGCGCCGTGCCATTTCCCATATAGTAGTTTCGAGGCGCCGTGCCATTTCCGATATAGTAGTTTCGAGGTGCCGTGCCATTTCCCGATATAGTAGTTTCGAGGCGCCGTGCCTTTTCCGATATAGTAGTTTCGAGGCACCGTGCCATCACAATTTCTCCGTTACCAAACTGCGATAAATTCGGAGCTTTTTCCATTTTAACTCCGAACACGAAAGCTGGTCCCTGGGGCTGTATATGCACTGCTCTGTGCACTTCAACTGCGCCACCGTTCGATCTCCAGGCACACTCATTTCTCTAGGATCGTTGTGGTCATAACCCAATGGCTCATCGACGTATGCTGTGAAAAGTGCTGAACAGGATTTATAAAGATCACATGTATATCCTGGTAGGTAAAACTACAGTGTGCATGATTAAGTCCGGTTTTTATATTTACCGGTGGTAATGTTGTTCATCGTGTAAAATTTGACTTGTGTCGAAATATTTCATATTTGATTTCGTAATAAGAAAATAATTACGTCTTAGATTTTCAAAACACTACGTCATGCAGTCATTTCACAAAATACAGTTTTGTCTAATTTCTGGACATGGTAACAATAATTCAGCGATCTCCTCTTGAAACTTGTGATGCGTCATGCACCTTCATTAACAACAGCCATACTTGTCCCAATGAAGTATTTTGATGTTCTGATGACACCATAAACGTAATTTATTTTCCGCATAAATAACTGCAGACAGTTTGTGTGCCTGTTGTTTGCATACATACCTACGCAGACTTTGATTTGAAGATAGTTATTTTTAAATGTTAACACATTAGCTTAAAATAAAATAATTTGCAAAAAAAAATTACATAGATTGTAAATACATCCAGGTTCAATTATCACTTTTGCTCAAGTATTTGAGTATGCGGCATTTTCCTTACACGACATCATTGTGTTCGCACTGCGTTGTATCGAAAAGATGTACATATATATACTATTTGGGCATAGAAGTTTCCTCTTATGAATCATAAATAAATGGAAAGCACTTTGTATTCTACAGTTAGACTATTGTAAATTTTTCACTGAACAAAATCTAACAGATGAAACTAAACTGTCAGAACACTCATGTGAGCATTTCTTGAATCTTAAGAATTATGATTTTAACAAACTCGGGATTCTTCTCTCCAGAAAATAACTGGAAAAAAAGAGTACTTTTTTTGAAAAAAGTACTCGGCCCTAAAATGGGCCGTTTTTTAAAAAAGACCGACGCGGATTCTCACCAAATTCCTTTTCTGAAAGCCTGACGCCGAAGCCGTCTCAGGTCTATTTTCCAAAAAACCTTCCTTTTGGGTAAGGTCGAGCGGACATTTTCTCGGACATTTTTCATAAAAAACACATATCACCCGGGCATCCCATCGGTATTTTACTGATATCTCCAAAAATTTTACAAATATCCCATCGCCCGTGTATCTCAACGGTGTTTTAATGATATCTGAAAATTTATCAGATATCCACATCACTTGAGCATCTCTCCAGTGTTTTAATAATGTTTGCAATTTTTTCAGATATCAAATCGCCCGAGCATCTTTCCTGTGTTTTTAATGATATTTGTAATTTTTCCTAATATCCCATCGCCCGGGCATCTCACCGGTGTTTTTACCATGTCTGGAATTGGCACAGACCTTAGAAAAGTCATCGACAACTTTTTTGTCACATGACGTGCCTAGAAATTTCTGGCACAGAATAAGAAATTACTTCACTTACCAATCTTCTTCTTGTTCTTCTCGTTCTTTTTTGGATACTATTACATAGTTCCTGCGGAAAGTTTCTGAATTGCTTCTGGATCGACTTGGATCTCGCTTTTCAGTTGACTCTCGCTGTCCCGTTGAAATTGAATGAAGAACGGAAAACGGCATCGCTCTTCTTGGCGTAATCCAGGATTTTGCTCCTAAACACTTCGATGCTGGGCAATTTCTCTTAATTTTTACAATGGGCTGGAAGCTGAAACGGAGAGAAGTGGATTCGGGAAAATTTTAATTGAGCTTTGAAAAAAGCTTAACAGCTAAAAGATCCCTTAACCGGACTGAATCGGATAGACTGGTAACCCCGAAACTATCTAATCGTAGAACAAGACGCACGGCCGACGACGACGAAAAGCTTGCACTGAAGTTCACTCGCGAAAGAAGCACACACGATGTGCGACCTTCCTGCTCGGGATACAAAGGGCAACTGAACTCGCAAAGCAACTCTGAAATTTGTTGTTACAATGAGATGTAACAACAATCATATGCATGAGATGCTACATGAGTGTGGTACTTTTATATTGCTTTCACATGAATTCATTCTATAATTAATATTAAAGCTATGCTATTTATTTCAATTCAAAATATCATCCATCATCACAAAAGTAATCTCAGTTCCGTTGGACATTCAAACAGCTAAGATTTTCCTACATTAAATTGTTCAATCTGACCTGAAACCTTATATATTTTAATAGATACGTCATGTAAAATACGTTTCTTTATTTTAACAGGATTCTTTTCTTTATTGAAGCCATTGAAAATTTTAAATCTGGACATTCGATTTTCAATGCGGAGTTAATAAAAATTTGGGTTTATCATCACCAGCATTTTTTCTTGATCACAGCTCTTAAAGATGTTTTTAAATTTGTTGACTGCAATAAACATGGCAGCTGGAAATAATTCTGATGAGAAAAAAAATACCGTGCTTCCTAAATAGAAATAACAAAATTACTCCACAAAATGCAGAAACCACTCCCCCATAATATTTTAGACACCTGCAGATAGCGTTTAGCGCAAATTATCAGTTCGAAATTCATCAGTTGAAAAGTCGTGATCTGAAATACAGGGTGTCAGAAAAAGGTGTAACCAATTTCAAATTATGAGTGACTTTGAATACATAACTCATATCAGCATTCTGTTTGCTGCAGCTGGCTAAGCATAATACCCCCAAGTTTTCTGGAATTGTACCCAATGGATCCTACGACGAAAGAACAGATCGTGGAGTTGTTTATTGGAGACCCGACCTGAAACGCACGTTCAACGGAATTTAAGAACGTAATATGTTAGCAAACTCTCCACACACAACAGCATCAGAAAGTCGTAAAAATCATTCAAAGAAATTGGTAGTGTCCTTACAAAGAAAAGATCATGACGACCATTGCTGGATCCAGAAAGGAAGGAGGTTGTGAGACAAACTTTCACTCGTAGCCCTCAAAATATCAATCATGACAAGCAGCACGAGCAGCTGGCAATCACCAGAGTCGTCAGTGCCCAAAGTTTTTCATCAGAGTTTGTAAATTTACCCATATAAACTGCAGACAACATATCACGTAACCACAGATGATCATGGCGTAGAAGCGCAGACAGTTTGCTGATGCAATGTTGGACAACATTGCAAGTGCTGAATCTTTCCTGAAACCAATCTGTTTCTTTTGAGATGAGTGCACTATCCATATTTAGGGAAATGTTAATAAACATAATGTGAGAATTTGAGGAATTCAACACTCGCACTGCTCAATGGAACATGAACATGCTAGCCCAAGTGTCAACATTACGTTTGGTGTGGCATTATGATCTCACCATAATGCCACACCAAACATTGACACTGGACCCTTTTTTACTTAAACATGTGTTACTGGACCTCTTTTTATTTAAGGAAGTGAATGTGCAGAGCTGATAATTATCTTTACATTATTGAACAGTTTGTGTAACACCAGTTGGATGACTTTCAATTCCGGTCATTTTCCAACGAGATGGGGAGACACCTCATTGGTCTTTGATATGAGGGAGATCTCTGGATATCAAATTTCCCAATCGATGGATTGCGCGTGGTGGTCTTATTGCTTGAACCCACGTTCGCCGGACAACAAGCACCCTGTGACTTTTTTTATGGGGATTCATCAAAGGTGAGTGTTTACAGCAGCACTGTTTCTGACATTGCTGCCCTAAACAGGATCACACGCAATGGAGAAAGATGATACGGCCATTCTCGAACGAACATGAGTTTTGGAACTAGAATACCCGTTTAGACATTGTTCGTGTGACAAATGCTGCCGATGTCAAATGTCTATAGAAGTTCATGATCTGCTTCTGTCAATAAAAACAAGTTGTAAATTCAGATAATTTATATTAAAATCTATTGTGATTACTGGAAATTGGTTCTGCACTTTTTCATGGGACACCATTTATATCTGCCAGTTTAAATATTCTGTTACTTGTGCTCTTCTTCTCTAGGGTCTCAAGAACAATATCCGATATTGTTGTTTTGAGACCTAGAAAGATTAGATATTCAGTGATACAAGATTTTGTCCTGGTTTTCACTGGTTTCTAAACAGTACGTAACTGTTTTGGTTCCAAAACAAATGAATCTTCTGTTCCAAATTTTAGAAGAAGAGATATAGGAAAAAAATGGAATATCCCTTTTCCTTTTGTACCTGAAATTCAAACGTTGAGCAGTAAATATGATCTGACAAAAGAATTTCACGTGACCGTTTTGTTTTAAATAGCGTGTTTTTGTGTTTTGATAAGGCAGTGAAAATTGCGAAGATAGGATTTAACATCAATATTGTTGCATAGCTATGCATTACGAACGACCACAAATTTTTCAAACCCCTATTTTAGAGATATTGCTAGTCTGGTCAGGTAGTCAGACGATAGGGTGAAAAGTGTCCCAAGATAGCAAAGCTTGTGGGGTGGTTACTGTATTTAAAAAGTTGAATTCGGAGAGAAATGCCAATAACTACGGCAAATGTTGTAGGGTAACCACTACTCCTTTTTTGAGAGATTTTTTCTTCCATTATTGTCATCATGACCAGTTGGAAAAGAGGTAAGGTTATCCTGTATGGAAACATCCAACAATGCGACTATTGTGGTGCAACACACCGGTAATTTAAATACTGGTTACAGGAGTGATATGTCACACCACCTATAATACTACATTGAACACTTCAGAAAATGTAACTGATTAGCCGAAGTCCGCTATACTCCGTTTCTTTATAATCATCGGCTCAATATCACCATCTCCTCCCTACCATCGCTCATAGCAATGATAGGGTCTTGGGGGATCGATACACTGAACTCGTTTTTCGGCACTTCACTTTAAGTTAGATATTTATGTGTGTAAGCCGTGTTCGCTTCTTCCTTTTTTTACGAGATATTTTTTCTTCCATTATTGTCATCATGAACAGTTCTGATATAAAAAACAATCGAATAAAATTATTTACAGTGTGTACAGCTATTTTAATGAGCTAGTAACATCCAAACTGGATACAACAATTAAAGAATTGTTTATCAAAACTCAAAAGGCAACCGCCGATGCGTGTGGCGTGTCCCATCGGACAGTACAACAGATTTGTGCCGAAACAGATAGAACTGCTGCTGCCTTCCTTGTAGAAATGGGGCTATCGTTGGAATTACCCAAGAAAAAGGTACCACAAGCGAAACGTGTGACTTAGCTTGATGATTTCAATAAGAACATCGTGCGTCGGACTGTTCAGGAGTTCTACGACCGAGGAGAATACCCAAGGTGTCAAAAAAGTAAAGAAATTTTGCTTCAGAAAATAGAATTTTCTGGGAGTAAAAAATCAGTGTGGATAATTTTAAAAGAACTTGGATTTCAGTACAGAAAATGTAATGATGGACGCAGGTTTCTCATAGAAAGAGCTGATATTGTGGCTGCACATATTAGCTTTCTGAGTGAAAATGCAAAATAGAAAAAAATAATCTACTCGGCCTATTATATATCTTTATTAGACTTCGGTGAATCAAAATCATTCAAAAATATATATGGCAAGATTCAAAGAGGAACGGAGGCTTCAAAGTACCTTTTGGGAAAGGTTCTCGACTTATAATTTGTCATGCCGGATCAGCTCAGCATGGTTTCATCAAAGTAGCGCAGCTCATATTTCCAATCTAGAAGTTTGGAAGACTATTATCAAGAGATGAACAGTGAAGTTTTCAAAGAGTGGTTTATAGACTTGTTGCTGGGATGCAAGTTACCATTCTACTCTACACAGAAAAAATCCCAACAGCAAAAACGAGAACAACTGACATTTTGGCATGACTCCAAGATAAAAACATTTCACACAATCCAAGTAATACTGTTCCCGTATACTAATACTGAATATTGTTAGACAGCACAAGGGAAAATATCAAAATTAAGAATTAGACGAGATATCCAGTGAAATGGGACATGAAGTAGTGAGACTTCCACCCTACCACTGCCAGTACAATCCAATTGAACTGATATGGACTTAGGTCAAAGGAGAAGTAGCAAACCAAATCACTACTTTTAAGATGAAGCATGTAACAAGGCTAGTTGAGGAGACTCTGAGTCGTGTGACTGTGAATGACTGGAAGAAATGTGCTGGTCACTCAGAAATACTGCAGGAAGATGACTTTACCAAATTGGGTGTGAGAGATGAGATCATCCAACGAATCGTCATGAATTTATGGGATGAGAGTGACAGTAGTTTCAGTGGGAATGAAAATGGTAATTAAATTTAAAATTAATGTTATACATTCCTTTTTAGGTAAACAAACTTAAATTACCCAAACATCAATATTACAATATTTACTAGTGTAAATATGTATGTTTTTAGTGTAAATATTTAAATATCCCACTCCCCAGCTAAGTACATGGGCACTAATTAAAAGTAATTCTGGTTGAGACTTACTTTAGACTGGATAATTTGATGAGTTCACATTTGGTTTATTTAATTTTTACTTTTATTATGTTCGGGTAAGATTTTATCTTTTCCTTCTTATAACCATTTGTCCGCGAAGGGGTTTGCTTCGAATCCCGGTAAGGCATGGGTGTTGTGCTGGTCTTGCTCTCTAAGTAGTAATTAATACTGCAAGACAGACCCAGTCCAGCTAGAGAGCAGGCCTAATAATTAATATTGAATACCTAAGTAAAAGAGCAAAGTTATTAACTTGACATTTTTGTAAATTTTACGAATACCATCCAAGCGATGAAAATATAATTGAAAAGCTCGAAGCCTACAGCCTATTAATCAATAAATGGTGCAAAAAGTAGAAGCTTCAGTACAATATTGGAGCAAATAGCAAATTTGGAAAGGTTTCGCGTAGTGTTCAACGTCTCACGAGTGCCCTGGTGAAACCTCAGGTTCTATCTCAGGCAGGTACGAACGCTCGAACCAGTAAATATCCGCCGTCCGGCGGGTTTGCACGTTAAACCGTCGGAATCCGGATACCGCCCCCGGTAATAAACAAGGGCGTTTTACTCCCCTTTTCTTACTCACTTCAGTATCGCTTTCATATTGGGAAATCTAGCCAAAATATCCTAGGTTCCTATTTCTAAGTGTTGTTTAAGACCTAGGGTCAGACATTCCCTTCCTAAAATCTTCTACATATGGTCTCATAACAGCAAATGTTTCTTTCCTATTCGAACGTAATGAAGTTCCCTCTCTCAACCGGAAAATTTGGCATAATGCCAAATAATCTACAAAGTGTTACTGATGGGTGTGGTGTTTCACCCGGTACCAAAACCTTTAAGTATATTCATATTAATTATCTAAAGCAATATATTTCGGATTTTGGAGGATTCAATTCTACCACAGAAATTTACCATACAGTTTCTCAGCTTGTAATTGCGGTAAAGTTATCTGTGATTTTGTCTGAATACCTCAGAATGTACGGTTTGCAAAACTTCTTGCTTTCCGCTGCAAGACAGTACTTCCAAGAAAGGCAATATCGACATAAAAAGAAATTACATTCATTTCATGAGACCGTTACATTGATTTAGTATAACAAAAACGTACACCAAGTACTTTTCTGTTGTTGATAACCCTTTGGGTAATTCTGGTATAAAAACAACAAAACCCTTACAATAGTTGAACACATAATTCTGGCATAAAGAGGAAATAATTATTTTCAGCTGTAAGGTCATGTTGGGAGATAGCGGAAGAAGTGGAAAAACTAAATTCAGTAATGTTACGTAAAATTGTATTAAAAAAATCAGAAATTTCCTACAGTCAAAAGCCAGAAGCATGGCGTGTTAGAAGGTTTGAAAATTATTTCAAATTTGATAGCCTAAATTGTTTCTTTTTAGACGAATACGAATATGTACAGTGGGTTGACTATACCCAGCGATATCAGTTTGAAGGAACAGGATGCAAAAATACGCCTGATATAAGATGCTTACCCTGAACATTTTTTGTTATATTCTGCAAGGTATGGGTCTATCCTGTGGCACAATGGCCAGCGTCTCAGCCCTTTGGCCAAAGACGGTACAAGACAGCAAAAGACCCAAACAGCAGATATTTTCAGTTTTCTTCTGGACTGATTGAGTAAATAACTTGTTCCTTTGATCCCGGTTTTGAGACTACAACAAAAAGTGACAAACTGCCTAAACTGTTTGCGAGATTTGTTGGAACCCATTCGCCATTCCCAAACGAACCTCCGATCAACATAAAAGCAGTTCTTGCATTGTATGTCAGAGTACAGATTAGGAATTTCTCAAATGAACGGAAGCTCGAAATGCATTCACCGTTCGCCAATGAATCTCAGGTCGTCGCTATCACACAACCGAAAGTTTTTAAAAGACATTGCTACTTCATTTCCATTCTAAAGATTCACTCTGTTTCCTAGTTGATACTTATAAAGAATGTATCTACTATTCTGATGTTGAAAGTAAATATTAAAAGCGAGAAACATGAATTGGTTTTTAAAAAAAGGAAATAACCAAAGAACGATAGCCTGGTTCAAAACTATTGGACCCGAGCTGGTGGCTTGCAGTTCAATTCACTTTTAATATTCTTACCCAAATTTGTAACCGTCAGTCCTATAGGTAAGAGTAATAACGGATCAGAGGTAAACTGATCCGTTATTACTTTTAAGATTAGTAAAATGAACTTTGTCCTTACACACAAAATAAGACAGAGCGGAAAGTTTCGTAGGGTCCAGAGGTGCTCGAGCTTATTTTGAAACCGTTAAACGTCTACGTTAGTATTCGTTCGTAAGGAAAGCACCATTTGCCTTTAAGGCCAGAGCGGAAATTGAAGAACTCTAAAAAGTGAGAAACTTAGTATTTCCTGACTGTCCATGGATGAATTTCTCTTCTTCGCAAACAGTCTACTCCAGTGAATGCATTTACGTTTCATTCCCATACTTAAGTTTCACCATTTTCTTTGATATTACTAAAAATAAAATGGAAAGATCGATTTATTCTTATATTGAGATCAAATGTTCAGAAAAGTCAGCTACTTTTATTTATTTTAAAACGACAGCAAGCGGCTAAAAACCAGATATCCATACTAAAATGGTGGGTGTACAGACAGAACACCAACATATTTAAAGCTGAATGTTATTCCCAATTTTTCCCCAGCAGTCTTAAATACAGGGGTTTTAACAATTCATATATTAATAACAGGGGAGATACTTAACTTATCTCCCTAAAACAATTACGTGCTGATATAATGATTATTTAGAGTGGTGAGAGTATTGACGGTTAAGAAACGGATAAGTCATGAAAGTAGTCTTTCGCTGTGATCGAATCATTCAAGATTAGTCCATTACTATCTGATGGCGACTTTTAGCATTCTTTTTAAAGTTCAACAGTATAATAAGAGAATTTTGAATGACTGTTTGAAGTCCCTGTTTACCTAACAAAACTTTCTGCATAGGGAATCTCAGTATATTCCATTAAGTTATGATGTGAATTTACACATGAGTAAGACAAAGAGGGCTTTGAGTTTATTAATGTTATTTTACTTTTAAATAATTTACTGTCTTCTTTGCATTGATCTAATGATGATCTTCCTAAGTTTAAAGTTTGGCAGTGTTGTAAGACAAGTTTATTAAGGGACAGCACTTTTCTAAGTTTAAAATGACATATTCGGAGCTAACACACTTTTCAAAAGTACATATATTCGGAGCTAACACACTTTTCAAAAGTACATATATTCGGAGCTAAATTAAGTTTTCAACAGTAACTAATTTGCCATATCTTATTACGTAAGATAAATGATATGTTGGTGCAACGCGTTTTGATTTATAAGTATGTAAATGTGATTTAAATTTGAAACAGTTAAATAAATCAGTTGCCATGTTCTCTTGATATTAATTCAATTTCTTGTGCGTTGTATAGCTCCATACATGAGTCCGTTACTTTCTTCACAGCTTTCCAATAAATTATTTTATCTCTAAATGTTAAACTGAAAATGTTCAACAAATGTGATTCAAATTCTTTTCTTAATCAGTTCAATAAGCGTGAGTCACAATCTTATCTATCATCTTAAAATGTGTAGCTAGCTACGCTGCGCTCGGAAAGGGGGCAGGACAGTATATACAATATATTACTATTTTCTGTGAATTGACAGCTTACCAGCTCCCTCACATTTTTCGGTTTCCCCATATCTATAACACACTATCGCTAATGCTTACACCCTATTATATACACTGACAGGGAAAAAATCCCAACACCACGAAAAAATAGTTGTGGAGGAATGAAATGGCGGAAATACATTTGTATAGGTAACATATTTAATCGATTAAGGTTTCAAGATCACAGCTTATTGTAAGCGCGAGAAGAGCCATTTTAAATGTGAAATGCTGGTACATTAATAACTGGCGTAACCGCCAAAATGTTGAATGCAAGCACGCAAACGTTCATGCATTGTGTCGTACAGGTGCTGGATGTCAGTTTGTGGAATGGAGTTACATGACTGTTGCACTTGGTCGGTCAATACAGGGACGGTTAATGCTGGTTGGGGGTGACGCTGGAGTTGTCGTCCAATGATGTCCCATACGTGCTCGATTGGTGAAATATCTGGTGATCTAGCAGGCCACGGCAACATGTCGACACTCTGAAGAGTATGTTGGGTTACAACAGCAGTATGCGGGCGAGCGTTATCGTGTTGGAAAACACCCAATGGAATGCTGTTCATGAATGGCAGCACAACAGGTTGAATCACCAGATCGACATACAACTGTGTCGTCGGGGTGCGTGGGATAACCGCGAGAGTGCTCCTGCTGTGATAGGAAATTGCTGCCCAGACCATAACTCCAGGTGCAGGTCCAGTGTGTCTCGGCCGCAGACAGGTTGGTTGCAGGCGCTCACCTGGCCTCCTTCTAACCAACACACGGCCATCACTGGCGCTCTGGCAGAACCGGCTTTTATCAGAAAACACAACAGATCTCCACTCTGTCCTCCAATGAGCTCTAGCTTGACACCACTGACGTCGCAAACGGCAGTGGTTTGGAGTAAGTGGAATGCACGCTATAGGGCGTCTGACTCGGAGCTGTCCTTCAAGTAACCGATTTGTAACAGTTCGTTGTGTCACTGTGGTGACAATTGCAGCTCGAATTGCTGCCGCCGACGCGGTACGATGCGCCACGGCCAAACGCCGTACTCGGCGGTCTTCCCTCTCAGTAGTGCCACGTGGCCGGCCGGAACCCGGTCTTCTTGAGGCAGTACCTTCCCTTGACCACCGCTGCCAAGGATTATGCACAGTGGCTACATTCCTGCCAAGTCGTTCTGCAATATAGCGGAAAGCAAATCCACCTTCTCGTAGCCCTATTACATGACCTCGTTCAAACTCCGTGAGCTGTTGATAATGGCTTCTTCGTCTTCTTAAATGCATTCTCGACTAACATCAACACCCTACGTCGAATCTCAACGATAACGAACGCTCACGAACGCTACAGCCCTTATTTACAGCAAACCTGCTTTGCGTGTTCCAAGGGGCGCTACTAGCGCCACACGTATGCGCCGATCGCGAAATTTGCATAGACGTCTCCTTACAGATGTACTCTCCCGCCTACCAACTGTCGTTTTTCTAACACAAACCCTTCTTGGTGTTGGGATTTTTTTCCGTCAGTGTATTTCATTTATAGCAAAATTTCGGATTATCCGAAATTTTGCTTATCCGAACAGGTCCAGGTCCCAATTGGTTCGGATCAGCTGGGTTATATTGTATACATATACATAATATTGAAGTAAATATTTTAATTCAAAGAACGCTCTTAGGAAATAATATTTTATTTTCCATACTGTATGACAGATATAGAGTTTCAAGTGTGGTCTCGCCTATAAATCCTTGGTTCACGTTCAAAACGTCTACCCACAATAGTGTTTTTTAACTCTATTTCCTTGTTTTACATTTTTAACTACTTGCATGCACAGCACAATAGTACAATTGTGTACTAGGCAATACTGACGGGAGATTTTCTAAAGGTAATTTAATGCGCGTATTAAGCAAACTTAATAAGTGTTAAACACTGGAATATACACAGTCGAGTCACACTATTGTGATCATCTCCTACTTTTGACCACCTCCTATTTTTGACCCCAACAGCGCGTAGCCAATGAAAGAAGGCACGTATCATGAGCTGTATTAGAGGGTATATAAGGTGTGCGCCAGGCAATTCGAAAACGTATCAGTCTTTGCTGAAATGGATAAAAGGAGCGATTTATCAACTTGGCAAAAAGGGTTGATTATCGGCTTTCAGGCCTAGGGTGGTAGAATTTCTGAAACAGCTTTGTTTGTGAACTGTTCGCGTACTGCTTTGGTTTCAGTGAATCGTGATTGGAGAAATGGCACCATTGCAAATAAGCGACGTGGAAACTGGCAAGCACCACGTGCCATTCACGTGAGTGGTGAACGTCGGCTTCGAAGATGCGTAAGGGCTGATCGACACGCTACAGTGGAGCAACTCACTGGACGAATAAACCGGTGTGATACCGGAAGTATATCTAAAACGACAGTTAAACGAACCCTGCTGCGTACAGGGCTCCGATGCAGACGGATGGTTACTACACCTATGCAAACGAAGGTGCATTGAAAAGGCTTACATTTGCACGGCAGTATCGGAATTGGACCTCCGCTTATTCACTGTATAACAAAAATAAATATTTCTGTTTGTTACAAAGATTATATATGCCGAAGCATAAAGTATTTGTCATGCTGATTGCAAATCTGTTGGCAAATTGTACTTTCGAGCATAGTTCTTGGGTATCCTGTTGTTTCAGTGTACAATAAGCCTTCTTTTTTGGCATTTATGTTTCGCTAACATCAATGAATTACACTTACCTTAAAAAAAGTAGTTATTTTAGATTTTCTTTCGTACTTTGGGCTCCACTTTCCTTTATAGCGGGTTTCTATGGTACATATGTCCTGATGAACACGTTCACCGTGCTCACCGCTTAGAGCTCCTAAGTTCTGCGGGAAAAAGTCCAGATGCGAGTGAAGGAAATTTATTTTGAGGGACATATTGCTTACCATGGCCTTATAGTTTCCTAGAAGTTCAGTAACAAGTTCTTTATAATTTTCTGCCTTCCGGTTACATAAAAGGTTCAGTACCACATCTTAAAAGGACTTCCGTGGAGCAGCATGGAAGTCTTTCAGTCTCGTTTAAAAGTTCCTGCAAATGCAAGATCACGCATAAGTTCCCTTATCTGTGAACGAATAAAAATGTCTTGTTCAATTTTGGCTTCAGTTATTTCGCGGAATTTGTCCTTTTGAATACGAAATGCTTCTCCATCTTTATTCAATGCCTTTACAAAAATTATTATCTAACTGAGTTTGATGGTAAGTGTACGTTCTCAGTAATTACTACGGGCTCGCAAGAACAGTTTTATTATATGAAATTAAGGACTCTCTTTTAGGCTAAGTATATTTAATGTAATGATAACTTCTGTCCCTACTATTCTATTCACAAAAGAAGCAGCAGTATTTTGTTCATCCAAGTTGTAGACGAGGAATAAAGCTAACATTCAAGTCAAGCTGCCAAGATATTTGAAGTGAATTCAGATCGCTTAATAACGGAGATTTAAAAGCACCCAAGGAAAATACCTACTATATTTGAAATACATATTTATATTTTTATTTAACAAATAAAGTGCATATTGCTTTCTAATAATTGATGTAAGCAATGATACTTAGAAACATGTGCATCATAATATTGTCCTGTTTGAATCGCCGATGGTACTTAAAAGAGAAAAAAAAGAGGTGAAACTCATTATTACTCTCTAAAAAAAGGGCAAACACAACAGTACTATAAATTTGAAGTTGCTGAGCGTAGATAAATAAAAAGGACTTTGTATGTATTCTGATGTTTCTCATAGTAACGCAGGGAAAACAATGGGCAAAATTCGGAAGAAACTGTCTTGCAATTTAGGCAAAAATTAATTTAATCTTAATAACGAAAAACAATTTATATTATTAGGTGCATTGAAATGAAAATTTTGGTTATGGTTGAATATCTTCAATTTTAGTATGAATATTCATTGCTTCTCTCTGACACTGCCGACGTTCATACAGAGCTTCTCTGATATATATCGCCCTAGATTTTTTTTTCGTATTTTCGTCAGTGTAAATATAATGTATTTCAAAAAGTAGTAATTTTTTTAAATGAGGCGTTGTATTTGATTTTTCCCCGTAGTATACCTAAAAGGCTAGGCATCATATTTACGCAATATTTAGTGTGCCCGAATTTTTTTGTTTCTATAGGTGGAAACTGAATTGCTGTTTTTGAATTAACACAAATAGAATATTTTTTTAAGTTTATAGTATCGTCCTTAGAGCAGATGTTTCGGTTACATATTTGATTCCATTTAAAATTAATGACCATAATATATAAACCTTTTCAAGAAAGCATGTGTATCAGTAGAAGAAATGCGAAATTTTACAAACCGGGCAATACAATAATGCACTGAGTGCATGAATTGGATACTCTTTAGAGTTCGGCCCCGCTCTTCTGCTTCAACTAACGCGCTCGTGGAATGACGGGAAGTGACACGTGTAGTTAGTGATAGTTGGCGCTGCCGTTGCTTCCTCGTAATCAATGTTTGCTCCCGCGCTGTGTGCGTTACTTAATCGCTCTTTGCTCGGTGCGTGAGTAATGAGGCCCCATCAATTACTTCTGTTCGCCCTTTTTTTAAGCGATGAGTGGCTTGTGTTTTTTTTCACCGTGCGTTAAAGCTCTGTTAGTCTGCTGCCGCTCATGCAGAAACATCTGGGTAGCATACTCAAGGTGTTAAGAGCAATTGGCGGCCCCTCGAACGCACACTATTTTATGGAATCCACAAAGACTACTTGGCATACCACTGACCACATTCTGGAATATATATTCCAATGAAATTGTCGTCTTTCTTGTGAACACTGCTAAGAGGTGGTGATTGGCTTAATCAAACAGTTTTTCACTAGTACGTATTTTTTTCCAGTGAATTATTCGTACAAATAGAAAGGTTCTCAATGAGTAGAAAACACTTCTTTTCCGTTGTTATAAATATGTAACAACACCTGAACTAATCACAATTCATAAAGGCCCTTTTCAGGGCCAGCCGTATTACCAATAAACCAATTCCTTCAAAATTAACCCCCGCCTCATATTTCTCATCCTTAACAGTCTTCCAGAACACACCACACACCGATTACGTAACGCAGGCAGCGAAGGAGCAAACAACGCCGGCGCAGCTGCAGCGACACCTATAGCTACACGTGTCATTTCCCGTTGGTTGAAACAAACGACAGGGATGAACTTCAAAGTCCACCCAAAAAGTCTTCGTTAAACTCTGGGATACATCTGCCAAGACATTTACTAAATAGTGACAGGTAAAAATATTGCCCCGACGAGTAGTTGATTCCATGCAAAAGAAAAAAAAAAGGCGAAAAAAAAATCTGAGTAAGAATAACAATTATAAAACATTTTAGCTCTAAATATTCTGTTGTTTGCATGAAAAATCTACTAAATGTCATAGGAAGAATTCTTTAATACCGACTGATTTCAGAAATTGGAAACAAAGATAAGTGTAACTACCTGTAGTACTCTTAAATAATGCAATGGAAAGATTAATGAAAATCGTAGTAAAATGTAGAAGACACTTGAGCTAAATTTTTATCCGGGAGACTTTCCGGGAGATAGAAATGAGTACAGCGAGTTAAAATACCTTCCACAATATTTATACATCAGGAGATACTGAAACAAAAAAAAACATGGCATAAAGGATACTCCCTAGAAATTTCACGAATCGTTTGGGAAATGTAGCAGATGATATCAGCATTACTGTGAGTATTAAATATCCCACAAGTGATCAAGGCTTTATTAATAAATGAAAAAGTGAGTGACTTAGAACTGCCAAGAAACTTTCTGAAAGGCCAAGTAAATTCAAGGAAAGAAACAAGAGAAATCTGAAACGTGTCGTTCGTGGGTACGTTATTCTTCTTCCGAAATCGTCATCAACGAATAGTCGAGATTCAACAAGGTTGGGTGTGTGCACTAAGACTAAGACCGCTCGTAAAAATCTGAACAAGCTAAATTTTCATGAACGTGATACTGAATAAAAGCGTTAACTACTAGTAACAATGCGAGTAAGCAACGTGCTTGGTGCAAAGCACATCGTCCATGGTTCCTAGACCAGTAGAAACGACTGTTATGGAGTGACGAATCACTCTTCGCCGTTTCTAAATCCGATGGTAATTGTTGCGTGTTAAGTATGCCAGGTGAACTGTACCTGCCAGAATGTGTCATCACAACTGGTAAAGTTCATGGTGGAAGTGTCATGGTCTGGGCATGTTTCTCGTGGTACAGACTCAAACAGTTGGTGGTTGTTCAATGAAACATAAATGCTACGAGGTACCGAGTCCTTCCAGACACCGTGACACTGTCTACACTTTACTTGTTTTAGGGATACATGCCATTCTTGTTTCGGTAAGACAACGCACTGTGACATTAATCACGCACCTCTTCGACATGGTTTGAGGATATGGGTGTACAGAATTTCTAGGAAATAATCATAATTAATCAGCAGTAATCATTTGGGGTGACTACGTCACGTAGTGTAATTACCGAAAATAACTTTATGGCCCCATATTTTTAATATTGATGTTTTGAAGCAGCTAAGCAGCCGTTCAAAAAAATGCTAGATCAAAAGAAACGTCAATCTTTACAGAAACCAGCCTTCTCAGGCCATACCAAAGGCATGTAGCTGGTTTAATAATTTAAGATCAGCAGTGTTTAATATATATAAATAATTTTTCGAACATTTAGTAAAGCAAAGTGTAGTTTTTATCATTAGTGATAAGAAACGATAGAGAAAGGTTTCCATTTCCATAACATTTTGTGCTTTCTGCTCAGAAACAAGAATTTGTATCGGCGACGGTCCTTTTAACATTACATAAACAAAATACCTACGAACGGCTTGCTCGATTCAACCACAAATGGAATTAATTATCATAGTGTTCATGAATTTGTATCATAGTGTTGTCTGAAGTACAGGTTGTCCTAGAAAAAAAATGGTTCGATAAACGGATCCAATTTCTAAGAGCTTTTTATAAAAATCCTGTGGCTTTCTTACTGCAGATTTTTTTTATTTAACTTTTACTTTCACCACAAACAATCAGCTAGTTTTTGCATATGCAATACTACATACGCATGCAGCGAAAACACGTGGCGTTTCTTCTTACCTTGGGTAGACTAAAGCGTCTAATACCCTCCTTGACTACTTACAGAAACAATTACATAGATTACATAGCATGTAATAAAAGAAGGTGGCAGCTCTTGTGATACAGCAATCTGGGAGTACAGATAATTCCTACGCAGGGTATTTAATTTGAATGCTGTATGACTATATAAGAAATCGCGTGCAGAGCAAATGTGTATCTGCAGCTACTTCCTGCTGCCACCAGGGTTCCCTTTTTTCAACTCATTCCTCTGTAATGTTATTTATATTCTGTAGATTGAGCATCAAACCTTGACAAGTGAAGTTAACCAAAGGAATACCTGCAACTAAAATATTTAGGAAACGCCAACAAGGTTAGATCTTAAGCTTGGCTATCCCTTCTTATGAAATTTCCGTTCTTCTGATGTTTCTTTTTAGAGGAATTTGTTCAACTATTTTTCTTGCCTATTTTGGAGAGTTTCTCCCAGGTGCAAAATGTTAAAACGCCAAAAGGTTATGACCAGCTCAACTTTATACAAACCAAAAGAAACTGCTGGTAAGTGACGGCGCCTGTTCGAATGGAAGTGCTTCAAATGTGCAGTATGCATAGTGTTTTTAAATGTGTCTGAGTTCAAGATATTTTTCAACCAGATATAAATACTCCAGATAAATAGCTATTTGCAGTTTCAGATAGCGGTCTACTTATATTAACAGCGTAAATGTCACTTTATGAAAATCATTCAACGTCTTACGTCTGTAAGAAGTTCCACAAAGCGAATGAATATGAATGAATATGAATTTTTGGTGAATGACTGAGATCTGTGTGGACACCAGTGCTTCATACACTGATGAACATAGAAGTTACCAACCCTGAAGAAGTGAGTAGAAGCGTGAAGCTGAGCATGCAAATAGTAATAAATAAGGGTTTACCTTGATGTTTATTTCAGCCACATATAGTGTTTTTCATATGAGATAAGGCGGCACAATGGGCACGCCTCAGTAAGTGGTTGAACCGCTGCGAACGGAAATACAGGCAAAAATACGGCGTGGCAGTATGTCCCACAGTCAAAAGATATCGTCTTGAAGAATAGAACGTTAAGCACGGTTGACTTGTTCCCATTATTCATGGGGACGGTGAGCAGGCCGTTTAGATAGCAGATGTCGTCAAATGTGGTTTCACAGGTTTTCTATGGGGGATAATCGGGCGATATTGCTAGCTGGTAGTGTTTGAACATGTTAAATACGTTGTCTGGAGATCCGAGTAATGTGTTCACGGGCGTACCCATTTCCTGGAAAAATTGGGTGCTGTTGGCGATTCAGGAAAAGTATGAAAGTGGGCTGCAGAATTTCGCTTAAGTATTGAGGAGCTGTCAGTGTGCCCTTGATGCGGGCAAGAGGTGACCTGCTGTCGTGCGCAGGAGCACCCCATAACATGAAGCCTCGCTGACGGGCAGTGTTGCGGTCAGGAACAAAACCGTGTTCCTTACTTTCACCAGGATGTCGCCAGACATGGATCCGTCGATCGTCAACGCCTAGACATAAACGGCGTTCATTGCTGAAAACTACTGTATTCAGTTCGCGACCTTACTTTGCATAACGTCGGCACCAAGCCACGCGAGCGCTGACATGGCTGACCGTGAATGGCAGTCAACGTACCGATGGCCTAGTGCGGAGGTTTGTGGCATGCAACCTTCGTTTACGGTTCGGGCCTTTATGGCGAAGTCCATGGCCGTTGACACGGCACGTTTAATATCGGGTGCAGTGCTTTCTTGTGACGAACGAGCGTGTCGAACAATCCACTGTTCTTGGCATGCGATGTCTTTCAGACTGTACCACTACCGGTCAAATGCACGTACAAATCTACCTATATGAACTGGTGCCAACAGCGTCCAACAGTTCGTGCATCTCGTTGCACCTGCGTAGAGATATGTGTACATCGTCCCGCTTCCCACAAGACTACAATTCTTCCTCTCTGAAATGCATCTATATGGGCGTAAAACCTACCGACGGCGTGAACCCTGCATTTTTGGCTTTCTGTAGGGCTCCGTATATGTGGAGGTACACAGTTCCTGGGATGTCATAGGTTTATTGAATTTTAACTGTTTTTACATATTACATATTCTTACAGGTAATGCTCTGCGCGATTCTAGAATTCAGAAAATAATGGAAAAAGAATGTCTTCCTTCTCACACGGCATGCCCTTTCTTATGAAGAAATGTATCTTTCTCTAACGAAAGGAAATTAATTTTTTTCCTTTGCAGGTGGCCGGAAGTTGAGTGTTCACTAAAGCATATTCCGACACCTGTTTAAATCCGCAGACAGACGGCTCGATGTGGAATTACAGACCTTAGATATTTTTGTTGCATTACTTTTGCTAAGTTCCAAAGCAGAGAAAACATGTGAAATCTTCTTTATCACGTTATCGCAACCTCAATTGTTTGTCATTATGTAACAGCTTGAAGACGTGCCGAGTTAGTTTGTATGCTTCTCGGTAATTCAAAACCCTGTTTACGGCTTTTTTGGTTTGCAAAAACTGATCTGGCAAACTGCCAAGTTTTACGGAATTAATATTAAGCGATAAGATCCACCGAAAGTAAGCTTCCTTTTGATTAGTGTTTTATATGTTTCCAATAAAATACTTCAAACCTGACTTTTTTTAATTGTACAAATATAGGTTGTGACAGTAGAAAACATTTAAATATTTATGCATTATTTAGCTAGTAGAAGGATATATCTTGCAAATGTAAAAATTGAAGGTCATAATATGAGTGGAGAACATTGCTAAAATTATACCGATTCAAACTCTATGATGAAAGCCTAGCAACAGGACACAGTTGTATGAAAATATTTATATACTCGATTTTAGGAGGACGTGTTCTGGAAGCAATATTTGGGTACATATACAGACTCAGTATTTGGGAAACGTTATTTGGGAAAATTCAAACATTTCCTGAAATGCAAGAGTAAAGTAAGGGCGTGAAGAAAAGAGGCACCGTCCTCTTAGTCTTTTGATATTTTCAACAAGTATGAATATGCTCCATTCATGGGAGAATATTTTAAGAAGAAATCTTTGAGTTATGATAATTGAAATTCCAATAATATTTCGAATGCCGGATAATAATTTTTACCTATTTCAATAATGTTATCTTAGTTTTATCCGTCTGAGTTTCTGAAGTTGTTGTAAGCAATCCTTAAGAGATCAATTATGCCTTATCAGCCTATAAGGGTCCGGTTATAATATTCCCGTGCTTCCAAAAAAGTATATGTTAAATCTCTGTTCAATTATAACTGCAAAATCGTATATTCAACGGCAGAATGAAAATTTATTTTACGGCAGCAATACATATTACAGTAATTTCAGGGGAATATGCCCATTTTTATAACTAGGTTCCATAAATTATTTGGGATAAGCACGGCAGCAGCATTCTGTGTACAACCTTCATTGGCTTATATAGAAGCAACACACATAACGCTTTTATAGAAACAACACAAACAAAAGTTCATTAATGTACGTCTGACATCCAAACAAATGAAATCTACCGGAAACGGTCATATTTTTCCGTTTCCGGGAGTGATGGCTTTTTCTGAGGTTATACGCTATTCATAATTCATTGGTAGATGTTTCTTGCTTCCCGCAGAACATGACCTAAAATCATATTTTATCTTACGTGTCATGAACATTTCGTCAGCTTGCCAGGGTGAAATTTTACCGGTATGACATCGCATTTTGCACGGAGCGGCGATAGAATTTGAGATTGGTGTCGCATATTTCTGCGATGCAAGTTTCAAGTAGTTTGTACAAGTTGTGATTAAACACGTTTTAATATAAATATATATCCTGAAAAAAAGTGAAAACAATATTTTAAAGCATTTTTTGACTGCTGGTAAACATAATCACATTCGGTCTTTCACTTAAGCAACAAGCCGTGTGAACATAGAAGACCTTTGCGAAACGGTAACTGTGTCATACACAGAAATTTGATTGCATGGGATCCTCATTACATTTTGCATTTGTGTTTACGTGTAGCTAGGTACTTGTAGTACATTTTTATTGTGGTTATTTTTTCATGTAAATAATTGATTTAGCTATTTCATTTATGGATACATCTGCAATAAAAGTACCGTATGTTCAGAAATGGCAACGGGAAATCCACAATCCACGTGGTTGAAATTTACCGAAAGCATGGACAACCAGGGTTTTGTAAATTCAGTACACTGTGACCTGTGCTAAAAACATGTTGATGGATTTAAATCAATGCGTAAAATTCAGCCCTGTTGATGGAATAAGTGAAATAAGCATAAAGAAAAATAACGCGTGCTGCTGCATGCCAAATCAGATGGACGTTAATTTAAAATTGCACAATTAAAAAAATCGCAATCGTTAGGTGAGTTTTTTAAAACACACCTATTGGTAAAACAATGTCTAATGTACCGAGTGAAGTAATTAATAAAATGTTGGATATTTCTTACCGCTTGGAAAAAGAGGAAATGCCATTTGCTAAATTTCAGAAGTTTGTCGGAAAAACTTGAAATGCGACATGAGGTTGATCTTGGTCAGATGCACCATTCAACAACAAAGTGAGCTAAATTTACGGAATTTATCGCTACAACTATGAAGGAGGAGCAAAGAAGAAACTTGCAGAATGAGAAGGCTTTCACATTGCTCATTGATGGGAACACTGATTTTAGTACTCCTGGAAATTAAAATGTTTATATTATGTACGTTGATTATCAAGGTGAAATACAGTTATCGTGTCTGGCATTACGGAATGTTGATAGTAGTAATGCTACTGCGATTCACAAAGCGCCACTGGAGTCACTGGAATAATTCGATATCAAAAAGTCCATTATGAGTGAGAAACTTATTGCATTTCTTGCTGATGGTGCCTGTGTTAATTTGGACATAAAAAGGTTACACCCATGTGACTGCCACGTAGGAGACTTCGGTTTCGATCCCAGGCAGGTACGAACGCTCGAACCAGTAAATATCCGCCGTGCGTCGGATGGGCATGTTAAGCCGTCGGACCCCGTGTACTGGCCTGCTCACTTCTGTGTCGCTTTCCTATCGGGCACTGTAGCCCAAATCGTCTAGCTTCCTACTTCTAAGTCTTTTTTTAAGACCTGGGTCAGACACACCCTAACTTTCTCCGTAAAAACCTGAGCTAGTCGAACCCGAAAACTGATTGCTCATTACATCATTAAGTGTATATGATGTTGTTTACCCTGTGTACAAATTTTTGTAGAGGGCTTCTATGAAATGATTACGAAAATTCTGCGAAAGTTTTTTACAGCGGATTCTGCTGCAAATGCGTCACACGTATATACACTGGCGGAAAGTGAAAAAAGAACACCAAGAAGGAGGCGTCTGATACCAACGAAATTTATACAGTATAATATCGGAATACCATGGATAACGTGATCAAAACATTATGGCAAAATACAGCTGTATTTGCTGGTAAACTGAAAAAAAACATTTCCATGTAATATGGTTAGTACGAGGTTGAACCGCCATGAACTGCGTCACACTGTACAATTCTGGCATGGAGTCTGTCGTACAGATGTTGGATGTAAGTTTAGGGTATTGAGTTCCAAGCATCCTCAACCTGGACGCGTAAATCGAGGATGGTCGTGGCTGGCCGTGGAGACCGGATAAGTCGTTGTCCCATAAAATCCCACACGTGCTCAATGGGGGACAAATCCGGTGAATTGCAGTCCATGGAAGTTGTCTCACACACTGAGGTGCATGTTGCGTTGCACTTGCGGTGTGTAGGTGTGCGTTATCTTGCTGGAAAACACCACGATGGACCAACCATACAAAGGGCACAACAACGGGATGAATGATGTTGTTTGTGTAGGATGTGCTGTTTAACGTACCCGGTACATACACTAGTTGTTTACGGAAGTGATAGCTGATCGCCCTCCACACCAGGAGACCAGATGTAGGCCCTGTGTGTCGCTGGCGGATGCAAGTAAGGTGGAGACGCTCCCCTGTGCGTTTGCTCACACGCATACGGCCATCGAAGGCTCCCAAGCAGAATCAGCTTTCATCGCTGAACACGACAGATCGCCATTGCGTTCTCCAGTACAGACGTTGTCGACACCACTGCAGCCGTTTCTGACGGTGAGCTGGATTCAGAGGTACACGTGCACGTAATCCTGCATCCAGTAGACGGTTGCTGATTTTTCGCACAGTCACCTCAGGTGCAACGGCAGCTAAGATTTGCGTCGCATTCGAAGTTCTGCTTGACAACGCCGCTCTTCTTATGCGTCGATCGGTCGGCTCATTAGTCCGTCTGTGACTCCCGGTTCCACGTCTTCGGGTGTGGGAATGTTTCTCGGACCAACTACGCCACCATCGTACCACCACTGATACTATCCGTTTAATTCGCTCCGCAATACGACGATACGACCACCCGGCCTCGCGGAGTCCAACAAGACGACCTTGCTCAAAGTCCTATAACTCCTGAAATCGTACACGTCTTCCATGTCCAGGCATTGCAGCTTCTTCAAGGTCTTCGCACGTGTCCGTACGTCGACGACTGATTATATTCACTTCGCCGTACTCCTTAAATACCACCGACGATAATTTGCATATTATGCCGTGCTGTGGCGTAAGCGCTCAGCGGTTAGTCTCGAAATTAACATCACACCTACGTAGCCTCGATCCCATTAGCATATGTAAATTTCATGATCGTCCGCCAATTCCTTCTTGGTGTTCTTTTTTCACTTTCCGGCAGTGTATATACGGACCGAAACGCTTTCCTATAGGAATATAAAAGGTCTATTGTAAAGATTTGTACTAACACTTTCTTTGGTGAACGTTGCTAATAACTAGGTGGAACTGAGTGCTTTGTACAATTGCTAGGAAAACTCGACGTTAGCACCACTAGTTGCGACGAAGCATACTTAGCTCAAAGGGGCCCAAAAATATGTTAGTAAAATGTAAAGTTTGAGAGAATAATTTGTTTGCTACAGTTCGGTCATAGTAAGTAGAGATAAAGTGGTGAATTTCCGCCCTACACTGAGTAGGAAAAATATTATGGTGGGTTAAGCTCGACAGTGGGGCGCTATATTGGACCTTTGAAGTAAGCTTTTTGACGCTTAAACGAATAGAATTGGTTTCATATGTTTTTTATCCTCCGTTCCCCTGTAAGTGACTAGTGTGCAAATTTGCTGTGCACAGAAAGAGTTTCCGGTTATGTGTCGAAAGTCACATTTTTCAACAGAAATTTCCGAAATTTGGTGAAATATTTCATATATGCCTGATGTATAAAATTGCAATATCTTACTTACTCTGTATACTGAAACCCAGATATTTCTCGTCTAACAGAGCTATCATCAATTTTTTTATGTGTGCAGCATACTTAAAAATAATGGGCATTTAACAAACATTATTTCCAAAAGCTGGGAAATCTGGATTTTTTTACTAATATACGTATGCAGACTTTTGGTTGTTTTTGAGAAAGGTGAATACCTATCAATTTCTGTAAACAAAATTTAGATTGTAAACATTTCCTTTTATTGTACACAAATCAGTTTAATTGCACCACAAAGAAAGGCAGTCATATGAAAAAAAGAAATGGAAGGCCTCGGAAAAAGCCAGTCTTTAAAAGGTACATGGATATTTATTGAAGTTACGATTTCCATCTTATAATGAATGAATGTTATTCATTTGCTATGAAAATCACTTATACACGGTGGAGTCACATTATCGTGACCACCAGCTAACATTCGGAGTAACCGGCTTGCGTAGCGCGGACAGGAGCTAGACGGGATGGGAATGACACAATAAGGTGCTGGAAGGCGTTCACACGTATGTGGAATCATGCTGACTGCAGTGCATCAGATAGCTGCTGGAGGGTGCGTGGTGAATGATCCATAGAGCGAACAACACGGTCAAGGTGGTCTCACAGATGCTCAGTTAGGTTTACGTTTGCGGAATTAGGATGCCAGGGAAGTATTTTAAAATCTTCATCCTGCTCTTCCAACCAATTTCGGATATTTCTTTCTGGGTGACACGTCGCATTGTCAGGCTGAAAGGTTCTATCCGCCACATGCCAAAGTTCATCCGTTCAATGGAGCAGAAAACGTAACTCATCCGAGAAGACAATCCTTTGCCAATCAGCGGAGGTCCAATTCCGGTACTGCCGTGTAAATATAAGCCTATTCTGCTGATACATCTTCGTTAGCATAGGTGCAGTAGCCATCTGTAATCATCGAAGCGCCGTACGCAACAGAATTTGCTGAACTGTCGCTTTAGACACTTCCGGTATCTCCGTGGTTCATTCGGTCAGTAAGATGTTCCACTGTAGCGTGTCGATCGGCCTTTATGCACCTTGGCAGCCGACGTTCGCCTCTCAGATCAATGGCACGTGGTTCTCCGCAGTTTCCTCGTCGCTTATCTGCAATGGTGCCATTTCTCCAATCACGATACACTTTAAACATTGCAGCACGCTAACAGTTCACAAAATGCGCTGTTTCAAAAATGCAAGAATCCTTGGCCCGAAAACCGATAATCATCCCTTTTTGCATACCTGATAAATCGCTCCTCTTATCCATGACATAACGAGTGATATATTTTAAGAATGCCTACAGCACACGTTATATACACTCCAAGCTAGCTTACGACACGTACCTTTTTTTATTATCTAAAAGTAGAAGATGTCACAATTATGTGACTCGACTGTGTAAGTGATATTGTGGAAATCAGGGATTTTAAAGGAGAATTACATTGCTTCCATTACCCTTTGCCAATCAGAAAATGTATTTTTTGCTAATCCCATATTACTAACTACCCAATAGAAATTCACTCTATATTCATTAGACCGTTTGAGGCCATTTTAAACCCAAATAATAGACGTACTGAAGAGTAATGAAATTATCAACTTTTATATAAATAACTTATTTTTCGAAATAGGTAGTGAATGGTTAGAGTAATTTATGAACTTTTTCAAAATTTACTTTCTCAGATGGGTAGAAAATTGAATTTTAACTTCGAGACTTATTTCTAATGTTTTCCATTTCTTACTTCTATTTTTTATCTTGCGATAGGTGGTGCGCATGTTAGTTGGACTACTTGCATAGCCATTTTAAAACAGAAATTCCCAATCTGCACAATAATTGATTTGCAAAAAGCGAGATTATCTTTTGTTACACATAAAACAATTTTTGATAATGCAGACGTATCTGTATTTCAGGAGATCTATTGCAAGAATTAAATTTACTGACATGAAAATTTGCTTTCGAAAGTAATATGCAATTTGGTATCAGTATTTGAAATATGCGTAAATAACCATGAATATGAGTAAAAATTGATTGCAGTACACAGAATGTAAAAATCAATTATTTCCCTCACACAACGGTAGGCTCTTTTGCACAGGTGTTTCAAAGCCAGGAAGTCATGAACCTCCTTCAGTCTGTTGGTCACGACTCATTGGATGTCTTCAATGTCGCCGAAACATTCGCCTTTCAAGGCTCGCTTTATCTTTGTGAGGTGGAAAGTCTTACGGCGTCAAATCTGTGAAGTAGGGTGGATATTAGATCACACAAATCAACTTCGTAGCCAAAAACGCACATTATGAGATGCATGTAAAGCTCTTCAGCGACAACCTTGCCATGGGCTTTCAGCAAGTAAGTAGCGGTTGCCGTTTTCCTGTTCAGGTGCTCAGAGAGTAGCCAAGTTATGATGGGCAAAACTTAATCTGGCTTTCGAAACATTTTCATTTGTCCGTGCAGAAACTGGAAGTCCTCTGCGTGGTTGATCATCGAGTGACTCCCGCATTTTAAACGCTGTACACCAGCGTAACACATGTGAATGTCTCAGAAAGTCCTCACCGTGAACTTGTTTAAGGTCTTAGTGCACTTCCGCGGCAGTTTTCCATAATTTGAAGTAAAATATTATCACGGCTCGTTGGCCATTATACAAATTTTGACACGCTCCACGCAAACAGTGTTACTTCATTGGTAGGCACATGTAAACTACTGCGTCACCCGACTCGAAAATTGTTCCTGCAATTATAGCATACTCTAGAGGTCAACAATATAAGCACGTTTGTGAATTGATTGCAAAGGGCTGCCCCTTAAGAAATCAGTCTCATTACTAAAAATAACACTCTGTAAATTAAACACGACTTTCAATAACATACGCTTGAATCATTCAATGTCGTCATGAGAAAAAAGAAAAAAAAAAAACGAAATTGTTTCTTTAACCTGCACTGGGTGCACCCTTACCAAGGACACCACCTCCCAATACACAAGACATGTTACATGACTAAAAACGTTTATGGACGAGATTTCAGAATATGCTGAATAGATGAGGAAATATTCTGGTTTAAGTTTTAAAAAAAGATACTGTGTAGGGTCATACGGGATTTTTACAGTATACTCAGCTACTATCAAAATTCGTTGAGTGAAAACAAACATGAAATTCCTTACATGTCTGAATGAGGTTCATTCTGCTTTCATGAGATGAGAAAATCTCTCATTTGGAATTGTATTTCAGCCTGCGTCGGTATTTAATGACATTTTTTAACTGTAAATAAATGACAACACGGCGAAAAGTAATTTCTCCAAAACCCAAAAAATTATTTGCCGTTTTTTGCAGCAAAATTACTTGGTCGTGATATTCTGAACTTATTTTGACGTCGAACACCAAACATAGTAAATGAGATTTAATTCATGTTTAGTTGTTCACCAAAATCATAGATGAGAAAAAGACAAGCAGTGCATTTACGTGCACACGATTTACAATATTTTTGTGACAGAGATTCTGGAACCTGTCTTATTTATGGTAACAAGTATCGCTTACGTTTTCTCCAGGCACACATATTGATCACCATTGAGGAACAACTTCGTTTATCTTTTCTGTGAAAGTAAAACGCAGTTCATAACAAATGAGAGAAATGAAAATTCGCATTACGTATCATTGGTGTCAAATAAAACTAGAATTAAAATTCTTCAAAATAGAAAAAAAAACTGGTTTCTCAAATTTAGAACTTCCAGTCTTTAGACATGATATCTCATAATTTTTGAAAAACGTTTTTGCTTTTAATATCTTGGTTTTTACCACTTTATGCAATATTATCGAAAAATACTCATGCATACATATACCTCAGTTGTTCACTGAGATTCAGAGGTTAGCTCCACGAGGAAATACAAACTACTGGATGAAATGTTAACTGATTATTTACTTTCTCTTGTGTATCAAACTTTTCCATTTACAGCGATCTCGAAACACGACTCAGGCTTCACTGGCATCCATCACAGACGGACACAACACCTTCGTTACTTCATACTCATAATATTTTCTCATGCAGGTACTACTGAATCTGATTCTTCTAGACTTCCTCGACTCGATCTTCCATGCAATTCTTTCCTACCATTTGCGCTAAAAAATATTTCTTAGTAAGCTTCTCATCACTAATACTTTCAACATGGCCAAACCACCGAAGCATATTAGACTTCACATTTCTAATAACATTTTGCTTCACATTACACAAATGCAACACATCTTCATACCTCACACGATCAGAACGTGTCCTGCTACAAACTCCCCGCATGTTACGCATTTCTCCAGCACACAAATGAATCCTGCATTTCTCCTCCAGTACCCAGGTTCCACTGCCCTATATCAGAGCAGGAAAAATTACACGTACATACAAAGCCATGTGGGGCTCTATTGAGTACTGATCATTTTTGTGAAAATCTCCCAGAGCAGCTATGACTTCAATGAAGAATTCACTCGCCTACTAATTTCCCCATGCAATTTATTCTCCCTAAGAAACATGGCTCCTAAATACACAAACGCATTCACCTAATTAATGACTGTGGCATTTAGACATATATTCGATTCAGTACTAACAGTACCTCTCTTAAAAATCCTAAATTTGGATTTTTCCTTATTTATACTCAGTTTGAATTCTATGAAAACTTCGTACAACCCGCACAACATACTCTACAAGTTTTTGCTATCTGGCAAACAGTACAGTCACCAGCATACAGTAATATGCACACACAGATATTACCAAGACATAAAAAGTATTTTCCATCTTGACATGATGCATACACGCATCCATAAATAAATTAAACAGCCATGGTGATATTACACAACCTCGTCTGATTCTTGCACCAACAGAATACCAATTTGATAAAAACGCCATTCATTTGTACACAAGTTCTAGTGCAAGCATACATGGCTTTTACGCTTTTAAGTAGAGTACCAGTAACACCATATTTATTTAATACCTTCCAGAAAAGTGTCTTATTTTCTCAGTCGTAAGCTTTCTCTAAATCTGTGAGGGCAACAAAACCTTTCTTACCGGCAGAAACATACTTTTCAATCATCATGCATGATGCCAAAATTTGGTTAGTGCAGCAGTTACCAGGCAGAACACCACAGGGAACATCCCACACTGTCTCTGATGTAAGACCTCGTACCTTTTTAAATATGTCCTTACCAATCATTTTCCTTAGCACAATCAGTATGCTAATACGACGATTTTCTTGACCACGACTGGAGGCAATATGAAAAAGTACGTGAAGAAGCAGGATAAGTATTACCTTAAAGGTTCCACTGCTTGCTGTGCGTTTCAAAACTCACATTGTCCGACAGACCTTCTGTTTTACGTTGCAAATTGATTTCATCTTAAAATTAAATCATTTAATGTATTCAATCAAATATACAGAAATAAAAGTTTTCAGTAATTTCTAAGAAACACAAAAAATATATATAAAATACTTGCATTATTAGTTTGAAATTTTTTTTCTTTCAAATGGTGTCAAACACCACACGAAATTTGATGAAATTGAACATAGGCTTTCTTTTTGTACTTTCAAGTACATACTAAAGATATTTAACGCGAGAAACTGCATGTTTTTCAGATTCAAACACAAAAGAATGTCCTCCTTTCATGAATTTTAAATGCCGAATTCACTGAAAAAACAAATCTGAACTTTTTCTTGCCCCGAAACAGAAGTAGGATATTTGGCTCATGAGAAAGACGTGATTTCGAATCTGAAATCCACAGTGCTCTATTACCTGCCAACTTTCTGATATCTGAAGTTGACATTTGAGGAAGAAATTGAAAATTAAAAAAATACAATTTTATTGCTGTGTTTTTACAATTGTTTTACCATGTTAAGGTTTAAAAATTGATCATTCTAGCTAAGAATGACATGATAAATCCAAAACATCTCTAACAAGAAACCTGGAAGGCTCCCGCTTGTAACTGGAATAAGAAACCATCAATAGTCAGCAAGTAGAGTATGTCTGATGACCACTTCCTAGTATATCGCCTTACCATTCGAGCAATATTCTGGTGGAATCTTGCTACGTGTTCATCACTCACCGCACCAAAAGGTTAGGCTGAAAAAGTCCAGTGCGAGTGGAGAAACTGGCTTTGAAGGGACAAATTGCACCTCATAATTTGTATGCCTTTATCATAGCTTCCTAACATTCACAATAGTTTTCCGCCCTAACATTTCCCAAAAAGTTCCGACAAACAGCTTTGAAGGTAAACCACGCCGCGTTTTCGGTTTCAGCGAGTTTTACCGTGAACACAGGGCCCTCCATGATAGTCTGGATTTCTATACCAATGAGGATACATTCTTTTAATCCTGTTTAACTGAACTGAGGGAACGTTTCATTGAAAAGCGAAGTCCACTACTCTCTTTATGCACAGCATTGACACAATTTAACATCACGCCCAACTTAATGTGGAGTTGGGGCATTAAAATTTATTGAAATCAACGAGTGATTTGTACTTAACACCCTTTTCTCCAGGAATTAAACTTTCCCTCAGAAGCGACCTTCTGACTTCCTAATGGTGTTTCCTATCCCGACTGTCCCGCTCGCACTAAAAAGAACAACATTTGGTATATTTTGGTTGCATTCCTGTTTAGAAGTCCAATTACTTTAAGGTCTCCAAATATCTCCCACATGTATTCGGGGTACTTGATAGATTTAAGGAGAAGATCCATATTTTGGTGTTTCTTTTATGTGCGCAGCGTAGGCTACTGATACCGACTGGTAAATGCTTCCAATGTGTAATAACATTGTATTTAAACTAATTTGAAAGAATAAATGAAAAAACTCAATTCTCCAAAACTGTGGTCCCCCTAACTCGGCAAACAGTCCGTTAACATCATTGCAATAAACAAGTACACCACTTTTGGAGAAAAGTGACGATAATAGCACATGACGAGTTCTACAGGCTGTGTCTTTAGTGCAAAGTTGAAGAAGATCTGCTCCCAAGAACCTAAGAGTTCAACTTAGTTTTTCGTGAGGCTCAAGTCCCTCACTAAGTCATTCATTTTGTACTCTGAAATTAAATAAGGTCCTTCCGATTTAGGAAAGTATTTGTGTTCAGTAGATTATCATGGATCAGCTTCAGAGGAGGAGTTTTATGTTTTGTAATCCAGGATCTATTTTTCGGCGGTTTCGGAATTGTAGGGAATCATCATGCTTAAACAGGATTAATGGCTGAAGACAAATTCGGGTAAACTGTGGTGCAGTTATTTTTCGAGGAAAAGGCAAATGCGTTAGTTAAGCAGAAGTAGCAGTCGAAAACATTGACCTTTGGTTCACCCCAAGTCATTGGGGTTTAACATTGCATTGAAGGGCGTTTACTGTTTAAATGAGCACTTGAATATCGCGAACATTTGCTGCAACGTATATATGGGATGCCCAAATCTTATCTTGATCACCAAGTCTGCAACCACAGTAACACTGATATACCTTATTAGTCACCCCAGAAGTTACCTTACTTTTTTCTTTCCTAGTAAATTCACTGCACACGTTAAAAAACATATCCATAACGTTCACACACGGGCACTTCCGCGAAATTGCAACTGTACAGAAGTAGTGCACAAAATGCTTCGAACAGCTCCAGGAATTAAAAGTACCTGCTTTTAGTTCTTATAAAAGAACAAGTGATCAGATGGACCGGCAATGAGTTATGCAATGGGAGGAGTGCATTCTAGCTTTAGATGAATACCTGGGGTTTCAACTGCAGGTGTGTGCCAGATGTTCCCGTTTCGCAAAGATTGACACCCAGCCAGTCGAAACAGCGTTAGGTGTTAAGACAAAAATGAATTCATTTGCGCTTTTAGCATATCCCAAAGTGTAATATGCGCAATGTCTTGAGTGGGGTAAATTTCAAAGCTGTACAGTGATTTATGCTCCTCAGTTTCAAGCTGATGAAGCTCCTTTAACGGCTTGTAAAGGAACGTGAGGAACTCTAGGTAACAAACGAATTTGAATAGAACTTACGTAACATTATTATGTTAGAATTACGGTTGGTATATCGCTTCTTGAGCGGCTATTTGAGCGCAAGTGTTCGCCTGACCCATAACTTCAGCATTTCCTTCCATTTTAATAGTATTTTTAGTCATCACACCATGACGATATGCATGTTAAGCATTTATTCGACTTAGATACTGGAGGCTCATAATTGTCGTATGCAGTGTAACAAAGATAATTCCAATGCACTACACAATTGTTAAATGGGAGTGCGTAGTGTCTTTTCATCAAATAAAACTTTTATCCGTTTCTATTATTTTAATTCTAATGATGATTTCAAAACGACAACTAAATATATTGCGCAACCATTAAAGTTACATTCTCTCTGAAATTTATTCGGAAATATAGTTCTCGAAAAACCCAATTTCGAAATAAGTTGCCATTGCTCTCATAAACGTTATTAGGTAAACCAAAATTCGGAATTTTATGCAATAATTGATTCCATATACTTCAGCTTCCTCAGTATCTGGCAAAACCCGAATTATGAATTATAGTAAAAAATGTCTGTGATCCAATTCATAAAAATGAATTTGTGAGACGTTTCGAATATTACGGATCTGACAGGACCCAGGATTGATCAAACTTACAGGCTATTGCCGTTTAATTGATACGAAATCTTCTTCAAAGTTGCCAAGTGAGTGGTTAGACAAATCGTCCTCATTTGCAACACTCATTACCAAGTTCCAGAATGCCTTGGAGAGCAACGCTAGCATAATTAATGTTCATCGAGAACAAAACGAAATAGAAATCCATGGCCCAGTAGCTGGACTAATCATTATAACAGCAGTAAACGCGAGTTTGAGTCCTGTAAAGCTTCCCGCCAGAGGACTCTGGTACAGTGGACTCTTGATGCCTGAAACGGTGAATAACTCTCTACTTTCTGGCAGTCCACCAGACAAGTCTGTGAGTGGGGAATGCCATGGAACCCTCCATTACAGACTGAGTTTTATCAACTGTGATGTTTGTTGCAAAGGGACTATTTTATCTGGATATGACGTACCCCCTGATTCCAGAGCCCTAAAACATAGACACATAATGACATACTGAAAACTCTTTATTCTCAACGTAATGGCAACAGTTAGGTGAAAATAATTTCCTTTAAAAGAAGAACAATGCTGCGCTTTCATAAAGCGAGGTCCATGCTCAAATGGTTTGATGAGATCTGTTTTGAAGGACTTGACTTGCCTGTACAAAGCCACAATTTCAACACCAAAGAGTATTGTTAGGAAAAAGGGGAACACCGAATCTGAGCCACTTCTAAACACCTAGCATCGATAACCGAACAGATCAATCAATATTCCTCTTACAGAATGGAAAGCATTTCCCGGAAGGGTAATTCAAACAACCTTCCAAGATCAAGAGGAAAACCTTCTTAGCGGAGTGGAAACTTTGATCTGTGATAGTAGAAAACGTCAGATGAAATTGATATTACAGAAATTCCTTTCGATTTACAGTTTCTCTGGAAAGTTCCTCGGTACTTTTTAAGTTATAGTGTGTAATGCAAAAAAGCCTCGGGATATTTTTATAATATTTATAGGGAAATGTCGTTCAAGTTCGGTTTATCAATGTTTGGGTTTTAGTGATTTTTACAGATTTTTGATCTTTTAGTAAATTTTTTAAAATCACAATTATAATTATTTTTTAAAAAATTACTTAATTTATTTTTCTAGCGACAATGAACTTTTTCCCTGTTAAGTGAAACATTTTCATATCATCAAGTCACATTGAAGTTAAAGAGAGAAAACGTAAAATTTTAGAGACTGGGCCATGTATGGCGATAATCTAATATCCTTTTGATGTCCATAGCCACTCTCAGCAACATATTATCATTTATTTTTAATCCAGTGCTTTCTCACAAACAACTGAATCACCAGAGCGAAGCCAAAGCTAACAATTTATATTTATTTTTACCTAAGATCTAATGTGTACATTAGGTCAGCGAACATTTATAAATGTGCTGATGACGTCACGTGCTCATGAAACGCTTAATGTGCGCAATGCAAGGGTTTACATTCTCTTTTGAATGTTTGTCACTGCCTTATTTGCTCTCGGATATAATAGTGAAAAACAGATCTCTCTTCCTCCTGGTTCGGAAGGACACATGATAGGTGTTCAACGGTTGTCGTTGAACTCTTCACTTTGTTCACTAGTGATCCTTTGAGGTGCAGCCAAAAAGAATTCCTTCGCACACAGTTTTAAGCAAGCACAGCAAAATGTTATCTACTTGCTGTTTAGCTAAAGTCCTCCTTTTGTGGCACTTTCCTCAGCAGGCACTATATCGGGTGACCCAAAGTGACAGAAAATTGAAAAAAATCAATAATTTACAAAGTTTTTACAGCAATCAGATGTGGTTTTCACAGAAATGCGCAGAAAGACGTGGGAATTTTTGTGTATAACGCAGAAATTTAATACCAGAATGATTACATTTCTGACCACCAGATGGCGCTCTAGGTGTCAGAGAGAAACTTAGTGGTGGTATTTAAAAAGAATCTCTTATTTGGGAAACGGCAACACTTGAGGGTTGTTTCAGGACTTCCATGGTTAAAGTGTACGTAGTTACAAAGTAAAAAAATATTAAACACACATACACCACATATACCTAAACACAGTATTTTGTAAATCGTACATTTGGTCATTACAGTTTCTTATTTTACACAAATATTGAAAAATAGTAGGAACCTTAACGCTCATTTCTTTAAAATTCCTAAGCAACGTCAAACGTCTTATGTTACGGTATATCAGCATATCAGATCTAGATCTGTTAGAAACACCAGTCATGTGCTTACATGTCTTCACTTTTCTAAGTGTTGTGAGAGCTTTGCATTTTTGGGTTGAAACGTTGGCAACAAATAATCAAAGCGGTATACGTGAAAAGATATTTTTTTAAATTTAGGAATATGTATTCAGAAATTTCGCTATGAAAGTACCGTAATGTCAAGATAATTAAAATATTTGTTGGGAGACAGCGATGAACATAATGGTCTTATATTGAGAAAGACAATAACAGCTTTAGAGCTCTTAATATGGTGCACACATGCCACGTACTCAAAGAAAATCGGAACGAGAAGGGTACGTACAGGTATCATTAATACTAACAGGAGATCTAATACCTTGGTTCGCACTGCATTAATATTCCCGCTAACACACAACGAGGATTCAAGAGTACAGAGTTCTCTGACACGTTCGACCACTAGTACTGCACACAGAACTTTCATATTGAGTTCAAATACATGGATATTCAACGTTTATCTGTTAATATTTTATACAAAACGTGTGCCACGTTATTTGCTTTTTTTGTGTGATTAAGAAATTCGTCACAACAAATAGAAGAGTAAGTAAGAGAAGTAGATTTGGAACAAATGGCGGTTGATTGTTCGTAATGTCAATTAATATTTTATTGTACACTATTCACTCAGAAAAAATGGGAGCTGTGAACGAAATATTAAAATACTGTATATACATAACAGTGACCTCGCTTTTGGGTTTGTGAAGACGGCTAAATCACAAGACATTCAATAATCCTCTGAAACTGTACTTGATATGAGCTAGTACAGTTTCAAAACTACATGAACAGCGTCGAAGCAACTTAGTATCTGACATGACCAGCTTTTGCTCTTTGGCATTACCAGCTTTTGACAGGCATTGGCTGTGACAGGATTTTGCTTTTGACATGACCAGCTTTGGTAGAAGGAAACTGTGTGTATAAATCATGTAAAATAACACATCAAACAGAGGTATAAGAATACTAAGATGTATAGAGAATGCATCTATTTCCTTGCATCCGATTTGCTGAGACGCTCCTGTTGTTCAGTGGTCTGTGCGCTGGCTTCTGATCTTCAGAGAGATAGAGGAAATAGGTTCCAATTGCGGTGAGGAATGCATGTTGTGTTTGCATTACGGTTCTCTCTCTCTCTCTCTCTCTCTCTCTCTCTCTCTCTCTCTCTCTCTCTCTCTCTCTCTCTCTCTCTCTCTCTCTCTCTCTCTTTCTCTCTCCCGGAAACAATGACCCTAGATTACAGACAGGCGACTCCACATGTCTCATTGAGTTCCTCACGGTATTTGTTAAACCCCGAACAAAAAAAATTACAGATTGTTGAAAGCGTTTATAGTCAAAGATCTTGTAACTCAACATGAATTTTCCGTCAGAAGAAACAAATTCTGTTATTATAAAAATGTCTCAAAATAATTATGAATTCAGTTCGTCAATGAGAGAATCAAAGGAAGCAACACACGATTATCAGTAAAAACGCGTTATGAAAGCAAATGGCGAGTCCATGTGCAGTGCTATGAAAATTGTTATAACAAACTAGTCTTAGTCTAAAAATGTTCTATAATCTCTGCAGTTAACGTCTGTCTCCCATTTCCAGCAGAAATGTTTCCAAACGAATGAACGTTCCTGTAAATGGGAACTTCTGAAGAAGCGTTAACGAACCAAGAAAGACAATTATTTTGTTTTTGATCTGTACGTTTAAATGAAGAATGAAATAAGCTTCAGAAGATGATACATTTTATAATTTGCTGCAAAATAATATCCGAATATCGGCAAATACCAGATAGTTTTCCAAGGGAATGTAAGGAATCTAATATTTTTAAACATTTCTAGGTTTATGAAAATAGGAATTAACTTGTTAGTTCACTGAATGGGCATGTCATACTTGGGAAATAGAATATCGATTGAAGAGCTTCAATACAGAAGGTAATCCTTTGGCAATAACCTCATCACATATCTTTAATATATTAAGCAGTATTATCAGGTTTTCAGGTATTTTTCGAAATTTTATTCATTTTTAAAGCATTTTATGTGCGCCTAAAGCGCGTGGTCATGTGTCATAAAATTACTTCTTCGAATAGATTATGTTTTTTCGTAAGATCCATCAGGCTTATTCGCACATTTTCCAGAATTCTGCGCAGTTCCTTCACGCGTTTATAATATTCTCAAAAATGTGTTATTATTTAAAATCAGTTACCGCTGAATAAATTTAAACCTAACAAAATATGAATGATCGTTAAGCAAATGAAAATAAATAATGATGAAAGAATATTTTCCTTTAAAAATGTCTGCTTAGCAAACGAAAAAAAAATTTTGTTACGTTGCGAATGCCACATTTCATTTGCATCCCAGTCACGATGGAATTCGAATTTAAGACATGTTTTCGACCGACTTTGTAAACTATTCCTTATACTACGCCAACACTTGTGGACTCACAATGGAATTATTTACTTACGATATTTTATTTAGAAAAATAATATTTATTTAATGAACTGCAGTAAAAAACTTATTTTGCTTTCCTGTTTTTTTAATGGGATCTCGTGTTAGAAGTACCAAACTGTGTGTTAAATCATGGATGGCTTACTTATTTATAGGAGTGTAAAATGGAAAATAAACTTCTTTGGCGGGCCAAATATTTTTTTCGAGTTTTCTTCAAATTTCATTAAACCTGCACACTACCCCTCATCATTGTAGAAATATTCATATTTTCACACTGGTGATTTTAAAGGTGAACCGGATCCGATGTACTGAAATCTGTTTTTCACGATGAGATACTATGCTCAATCATTCCGGAATACAAAAATCAAAGCGCAGGTTCAAACCAGCAGTGCTTACATACCTAGTTCGCAAAGACTATAAAGTATTTGTTGTTACATTGCGTAGCCTAACAATTACAATTGTAATATTCTTCGTCTTTTCATTTCGTTGCTTGGCAAACATTTCAATGGACCTGGTGACCGAATTCGTGGTAGAAGTCCAACTTCTCAAAAAGAAACTTTTAACAGGAGGCCCCGCAACGTCACATTATTTATCGTACTCATTAAAAATTATCTATACACATTAACTCGACGCTACACGGAATTTTTGTTAATAAAGTGTTGTAGAAGTTTAATATGACTTTTTCTTTAAGTGAAATAAAAAGGCTTTCTCGGGAAATGGCATTCGATCCCAGTGATTACTCTGATAGAGTGCCAATGAACAAAATTAGTCAACATTAGTTATCTTTAAACTCAAAAATTAGAATAAAACATAATGGAATAGGAAGCAATTTTTCTATGAGCTTATAAAATAAAATAAAAAACTATTAATAAATGGACTCACAAAATAAGGCCATTCTTACATGTTCGATCTATTTCCATCTACAAATATTTTTTTATTTTTTTTATTTCTTAAAACTAGAACTTTGCATGTTGCAGTTGAAATTAAAGCTGTTATCTTCATGAAGAGTTCCGGCTTTGCTTAGAGGAAAACAAGTAAGCATAGTAATCATGAGCAATTTCGTCTTCTCGTTCCATATAGACCTGCATGAATGGAAGCTTGGCCGATTTACTGTGTAGATATCACAACCTAACTTCTATTTCCCAAATTTTTATAGTGTATGTGGCACTTAAGGTGGATCCAGCAAAAATCTTAGCCTGGTATTTTCCAATTGGCAAACGTCTGTAGCCATTTCCTTAAAATATAATGTGTTCCCAAAAATGAAAATTTGAACATTGATAAATATAACTTCATATTATACCCTAGTATATTTAACATTTTCTAAAACTTAACCATAAGTATATTAAAAAGCAATAACTTTTCCTTTGGTGGTGTTGAAACAAGAAAATAGATGGCACGATCTGTACATTGATGATGGCATGAAACAAACAAATGTTGGACTGTTTAATTATGGTTAAATTTTAGAAAATATTAAGTATATTAGGCTATAACATGAAGTTATTTTTTTCGTTTTTCAAATATTCGTCCTTGGAAACCAGTTAATGGTTTAAATAATGTCAACAGAAGTTTGACCATTGAAAATACAATGAGATGATTTTAGGTGAAGTCACCTAAACAACAGCAATATGAAAAGCTTCAATGTAAAGTGAGAAATTGAATTGGCTTCATATTTATAATATGATTTTCTGATAAAGTACTGAGAAATACTTTTTACTTAATGCATGTGTTCTTATAAAAACTGCATAAACGAATTAAGCTACATTAATGAGAAAAATACATTCCACATATTAAAGTAAAATTCAATGGTACAAAACTTTTGGACCATCAAGCACTTTATAAACAATATTAAGACATTGCTAATCACATATCACTTCATTTCAAGCGTTGGAGATTTGTTTCTTCGCAACATTTCCTAAGTAATTTTGACAACGAAATAAAATTTGAGACTGCTTATAGCCCATTGAGTTGCTCGCGGTTCTCTTTAAACTAACGATCAAAAAAAAAATAAAAAAGAGAAGAAATTAAATTCACTTTCATGGAATTCTGGAGTATACATACTGTATGTATATGAATGGTTGCGCGAAATATCATAAGTAGCTGAACCAGAAATGTGAACAGTTTTAATTGTATCTTACTTTCTGGCAATTTGTTTTAATGAGGAGCAAATAAAGCCGCAGTTCTATGTGGATGGATTATACCTGGTTCTTATAATTGAAAATGAACAAATGTGTTAAAGAAGCATCCTTGATTTGTCATACATATGCCACATTTCATTTGAATGTTTGTGCATAAATAGAATCAATATCAAACCATATAAAAGAAACTGATAAGAAATAAAGTCAGTTGTACCTTTAGGGAAAAAGAAAGCTTCTAGCACTAGTTGTGAAAGTCAATAACATGATCAGCGAATACAGAAAAAAGTATTCTGGGTGTTCATAAAAAAAGTTTTTCAGCATGATTAAGACTTCTAGAAATGTCTCATGTTTGATTCCGGAAAGCTAGAAATCTGACACAATTCTAAGTATATAGAAATCAGAAAATATATAATTTGCGACTCGATAATTTTCGATAGAACTTTTTCTTCTGCAAAGGAACAGAGTTTCAGAATGTAGGATGTCAATATTCCCAGTTGTGTGAAAGCTTGTTATTGTTATTTGGGAAATATGATATTCGACTATGAAACTTAAGAGGCACGTATTAACGAACCGACGGAATGTTGCTGCGTTCCGCAGCAATATTCACTCCTCATTTACTGCAATAATATTTTTCTGCGTTCCGCAGCAAATTTACTCCTCATTTACTGCAATAACATTTTGCTCTTCATTAATCGCCCATATTCAATTTTTTGCTACAAAAATTTATTACTTAAATTGAAATTTCGGACATATTGTGAAAAACATTTAAAATACAATAAGGTTGATAATTCATATATTAGAAAATTATCAAAAACTTTTATTAGCAAATACCGTGTAATAAAGCCTACTCCGGTTTACATCAAAATGTATCAGTTGGTGAATTCTAGCATATAGCAAAAAAATGGAACAAAGCAAACCTGCGGGCATCCATTAACATGAAGCAAAATCAGACATAATGTTGAAGGATCCAGAAAGCGTATTTCACGCAAAAACACACACACACGCACCCAAATGGTAAACGTAAACAATATTTTCACGACGTTGACCCCTCCTGCTGTTTTGAGAAAAGTAGTTGAATTTCTATTTAAATTAGAAGTAAAACATAGGATTCAGATAAAAAAAAACATTTTCCTAGTTTTCTGAATTTGGGATAGTTGTTTGCCCTGGAGGAAATCGTGAAATCAGAGAAAGTACCTCAAAATCATCAAAGCTTAACTGCAGAGATTAACATTTTAAATTTGGTGAATTTAAATTAGCATTTCATATTAGACAATATTTAAACAACAGGCTGTGATAAGAAAATAATAAAAGCAGGTTTTGCCAGCACCTGGTTGGATATTGAAAAGCTTGAAAGAAGAGTACAGTCCTCAGTGTATCCTCCCTGCCTGTCAACAAGCGCAACTGCTGATATCCTCATTATTTTAGCCATTCAGCCAAGTAGAAGTTGGATTAACCCAAGAAGAAATTGGTACACATCTACAATTTATTATTTTACATCATTGTTATTATTTTTGATTACATCATTAATCACATCAACATCATTATTTTTCATTAAGCCAAGAAGAAGTTGGTATACATCTGTGAAGTTTTGACGGAAATACCCGATATGGAAACTAAGTGAATATTTACAGCTGCTTCTAGTTGCGTGGCGAAGAACTCATTGGTGGATAATAATTTACCGCCGAGCAAGGTGAAAATGTGTGCTTGTGGGTTGTAAAATTGTCCGATCTAGGATTTACTTGGCCTGTGTGTAAATAAAAGCAGAGTTCTGTTAAAAGTCCTGAATGAAGAACGCACTGTTAAAAACAGTGAAGGAAACATGCTGGTCTCAGAACTGTTAGAGGCTGCCGAGCATCAGAATAACAGACCGCCGAAATGAGGAGCTGTTACAACATTTCGAAATGAGGAGCTGTTACAACATTTCGTCAATACAGAGGACTGGGGACCCTGTGCGGTTTCGACACCCTCCAAAAGAGCTGTTGTTCAATATCCGTCAAGCTTCGTAAAACAACTGCGCTCGAATTCTCTGGAGGGTCATCAGGTGGAAACCAGGTGTCATCCACTGTCGGCTTTGCGTATGCGTCTGTATTGTGTTTCGGGCTTCGTTGTGAGTCAACGGTGAGCTTTGACTAAATGCCAAGGCAGTTCAAGGTAGTGCTACAACTTAGATAATAAACAGCACACAAACTGTAAGTACAGTAAGATATGTTCTTTTAATTGTCATGGGTTAGAAAAATAACGAATGTAGGACTTAAGCCTGCGACAGCTTACTGGCTAAACTGAATCAATAAGGAATTGTGTTAAGCTGTCAATCAGTACATATGGTGTTGAAATCAAAAGTGCGAAACACTGTGTCCGCCAGATGGCAGCTGCAATCGAGGCTGAAATTTGCTCGTTCATGTTGTGTATTCGCCGAAGTTGAGTCCTCTATATCTCATATCATATTTAATTGTTTTGGTAATTGATTAAATAGGATCGTCGTCTTGTGCCAACCCTTTTCCCTCACTCCTAATTTCGTTCATCACATTTCATTTTAAGTTTATTTTCCTTTTTAAAGTCACTAGCATGTGAAACGTTTTCCTATGCTTTGATGAAGTTCCAGAATAAAGACTTCCTTCCTCCCTACAAAGCAAGCAGTTTGTTTTGAAAACGAATTTGTCTTCTGGGTTCCTTAAACAAGTGAACATGTTGAAGAACGCGATGGATTTTTAATATGTACTGACGGAGGAACAGCTTTGATACTAATGGGTCTTGTGTAGTTCAGCCTGCACACAATTTTCATGAAGCCCACCATTATGTTTTAAAGTAGATTCTATAATTGTCATTAAACTATATTTCACGTTCGCAGTTCCTCCTTCCAGGTAATTTTGGCAATCAGCACGCAATAGACCGAAAATATCAATTTTCTCCGTTATGTTCATTTTTGCGAAACAATTTCGACGGTTTGGCATCACATATCCTCCATTTTCTGTCACATTTCATCTGTGTTCAGTTCCAGTGAGCATCCCATGGGAAGGACGTCTTCCAACGAGTTTCTTAACCGCTTAAAGCGAACAGCCCATTTTCAGACTGTGGCGTATCAAGGTGCACCATCGACGTGCACGATCATGAAAACTGCGTGATCTTCAGCTTCGTTCGTCAAAATTCAGCGACCGCTCAGTTCCGCAATTTCATCTGTGTTTCCTTTATTTTCACCTTATAGACACAGCGACGTGGGGAGGTTATTATACGTATACTGAAGGATGATGAAATGCTTTACAATACTTGCGTGAGCAGCCAAAAACTACTTTCAACGTCATGTTTAGAACTTATTGGGCGTACCTCGTAGCTGGCAGCGAATCATGATGTACATCAAAGCATTTTCTAGATTTGTATTGCATAAAACAGTCGATTTTTAATATTCTACTAAAATCGTGGAATCAATATTCACACTCTTTTGCATACAAAATGTCCCGTCGTCCACCACAAACCACGAACTTTCAAAAATTGATATACACTAAAATGTCAGGAAAAAAATCAAAATTGCAAAAACCTTAAATATATTAAAACTATCTACTACTTTCCTTTCAACTGGAGTTATGTTACTAATTTAGAAAAAACAATGAACAAATCTAAGTTATAAAACTGCAAATAATTTAACAGCTCGTATATCCCATAGAGAAACTTTGGGTTCTCATTGGTAACGTAAACATTAAAAAACATTTAACAACTTAAACACACGGTTTTCCTATTGTGGTTTATTACCAAACGAACTTCACTTTTCTCGAAGCAGTTCAGCGCGCATCTGCTTACTCATTACTGTTCTCCGAAGCTTCGACAAGTAGCAAAAGCAAGAAGCTGACCGGTGTCGATTCTAATACTACGTGGTATTCTTTGTGTTTCTAGTGAATAGATGTTGACGGTTGTAATATGTTACCCAGTCACTCAACTACTGTAGTGGCTCTCATTTGCAAACAAAAGCATCTGGGAACGGGTTACCAATGCAGATTTTCTTTCAAAAGTTTCCCAGTTGAAAGACAAAGTAAAAAATATTTGTTAAGTAAAAAATATTTGTTTTCCTCATTTTCATGCGTGATCAACTCCACTAACGCCATGACACGTCCCTGAAAACAAAGAAACTAGTGGTCGACAGTTGAGTTAGGTAAATTAATTTAATGCGACCCAATCACGTGACCGCTGAGGAAGACAAATGGGCAATACGGCACGGCGTAAGTTTTGTCGACCTTACCTTGGAGTATGTAACAAGTATTGGACTGATCTCGTTGGTAAAGTAACACTTGCGAGGAGTTAAAATGCCTGAACGGCATCATGAATATTCTTATCATCACACGTACACCGTTGCTACAGGCTTCATCCAAGCGAACCTACTGACGGAAGCTCCCGCCTTGCGTTCCATTCGAAATGCATCGAAAAGAAAAAATTGTCGACAAATGTTCAACTTTGATTGGAGGAAGGTAATAATTACTTTCCAATGCAGGTGCATTCGAAAATAAAAGGTAATTGATGCAGGTACCGAAGAAGGTATATCGATGTAGGCAGGTGTACGACCGAACGCCTCGATCACCGAATTAGGCTGCAAGAGTAGAAACATAAAATCACAACTGTTGGACCTATACACATTCGACATTTCATTTTGTAATCGTTCAGACACATGCACACGAATCTGTGTGTTTAAATTCCATGCATCGATGTTACTTCCGTCTCTCAAGAGGAATTTAACTATTGCCATATTAGAATCAGGGCGCATATAAACTGAAACTGGCTTATACATCTGCAAAAATTTTGCAATCAGGATAACTTCCTAAATAATACAGAAAAAGGGATTTCATGCTAAGATGTGGAAGAATATCTGCTACGAATTCACCAAAACGTGCAAGTGGAAAGCGCTAACAGCGCAGAACAAAATTGTCTATTTCATGACGTAATACCGCTCAAAGTTTTCGCTCTCCACTGGGAGGCGTTTTCGAAAGAATATTTTCGTTCTATTTTCGTGTTTGTTTCGAAAATTTGCGAACTCTTTGGAAACGGGATGCGCTATAAACAGCCGGCCGTCCCTACTTTGGGGCCACTGGTTCCAGGAAAAGAAGAGAGCCAGAGCCGTAAGGTAACCGCATTATCCATGCCTCCCTGCATTTAAATTGTGACCTATCCCGAATAGTCAGAAACCAGCCTTTAGATATTCATGCCCCACGGAAATCAAAAAAACAATCGTTGGACATATTTCTAAATTTGTATATATTGTATTACGTTAGTTAACAAACAAATTATAGGATTACCATTTAAGCAATTTGAAATCTCTGATAAAACATTTCCTTGTAAATTTGAAAAACGCATTGACATATGCTAAAGCTCCTTCAACATATACAGTATATACAACCAGTTACTTTTTTTAAGTAATTTATTCTGAAAATAAATTATATGAACAGTAAACCCAATGGAAGTTTGGCTCACTTTCATTTGATTTAAGTTTTCTTGAAAGTGCTGAATGCATCGCCAAATGACAGAAAAATTGATTATGCCAAAAATTTTGCTGCTAGCTATGAAAGAAATCGAGCAGTAGCCAAAATTTTCCCAATCAAGTGAAATCCACTGGAACTAATGTTCACATCAAAAGTCAAGCAGGTGAATATTTGCTAGGCTTGAAAACTAATCATTTTCGTGTAAAAATCTTTTGAAAACCGGTTTGTATAATATTAATAATAATAATTGTTCCGTAGTTATCTACGCTCATTCTACCTGCACTCATCGTCCAAAAAATTGTTGCACCCAGAAGGAAGTAAACCAACAGGAATGAAAATTCGTGGGTAGGTTTGACATGATGATACATGCAAATGATTCAGATATCATGCTCGGCCGCTCACGTGACGCCAGCAAAGAAGGGTCGTAACGCTGTGACTGACCGTCTATATAAGGTCTTCCCGTTGCTCGTGCTTGCCATTTTGACACCTGCTGTTGTGTAGGTGGCATCCTTTGCAAGTAAAGCATGCCTCGGAGAAGCGTTCGGAATTACTTCGAGCAGTTGGAGGTGGTCCACAGGAGCCGGATCTTCGTGTTCCCGAGCGCAGGATGGTACTATTGCCGTATTGGGCGATATACCGGGTGTGTGGATATCACCATAGCACACTGTTGGCGCCAGAAGATAGAACAAGGCACGCAGCAGCGGCAGGAAAGTTCTAGAAGACCTAGACGAACCTCGGAGAGAGAGGACCGACGGATTGTCCGCCATGCATGCAGTGAACCAACAGCAACGATTGTGGATATTCAGCGAGCAGTGGTGCCCTCATAAATCGTCCCATTAGTTCCAGCCCATTGGAAGACGGCTCCACAGCGTAGAACTACACGAACGAAGAGCGTTATGGCGCCTGCCCTTAAAACCATTGTATCGTCCCGAAGGACTGCAATGGTGCCGTGCGAGATTGTCAAGAAGCCCGTTAGAATGGCAGCAGGTGATCTTCAGTGACGAGTCCCGCTATCTTTCTTTGTGGAGACGACAAACAAATCTTTGTGTGGAGACACCATGGTCAGCGCCAAAGTTTGATGACACAGTTCACGGAAAGCGTAATAGGATTGTATTTGGGATTTGCTTGAACTGCCACACAAAGTGAAAATATCAAGCTAATTTCAAAATTCCTATATCACCTGCTTATCCGGCTTCTGTCCTCTCATTTCAATAGGATAATTCAATATTCGAGGAATTATACGGTTGTACGTTTTTGGTATTTTATCTCATGTGGTGCTGTCCTACTTAACCCCGCGCTGTCTATTGTGTCATTGTAATGTGGTGAGCCGCCCCGGTGGCGCAGTGGTCTAAGCGATGGTTTATGGCCATTCATCCGGAAAGGGTGCGAGTTCGAAGCCCGGTGAGGCATGGATGTTGTGTTAGTCTTACGGCACTGGCCGTCTCCCTTCCGTGGAACCAGTGACTCTAAATTAGGGACGGGCGACTGCTTATAGCCAACTGAGTTGCTCACGGTGGTCATTAAACTTTAAATTAAATAAAAAAGAATGTGTTGTACATGCGCACCAAACAGGAAATAACGTGCGACAATTTTAAACATGTGATGTAAATACTCCTTAGTTAGCCCGGTGGTATAGTAGGCAAAGCGGTGGCTTCTGACCTTCCGTCAAAGAAAGTTCCGGGTCGAATTCCTGAGAGAGGCATGGTTGTTGCGTTTGCCTCACGGCACTGGCTCGTGTTTTCCTCCCTTCCCTGGAACCAGTGAACCTAATTTAGGAACGGGTGACTGCTTATAGCCCACTGAGTTGCTCACGGTGGTCGTTAAACCTTAAATTAAGTAAATAAAAATTTGTTGTACATGCGCACCCAACAGAAAGTGACATCAAAGAATTTTAACCATATGATGTAAATACTCCTTCGTTAGACTGGTGGTATAGTAGGCAAAGCGGTGGCTTCTGCCCTTCCGCAAGAGATGGTTCCGTGTCGAAATCTTGAGAGAGGCATGGTTGTTGTGTTTGCCCCACGGCACTGGCTCTCTCCCTTCCCTGGAAACAGTGACCCTAAATCAGTGACGGGAGAATGCTTATAGTCCAATGAGTTGCTCACAATATACTTAATACCTCGAAGTAACCAAATAAGAAGAGTCTGTGCTCTTCAATTTTCCACAAGAAAAATAATTCTTGAACAATTTTTCCTACAACAGCTTTTAATCTCATTTATCGAAAAGCACAAGGCGTTAGTTAACTTTTTATCACGGCTGCAACCAAGTTCAACAATGTGAAAGTAAAAACGTTTCTGAAAACAACTAATTAAACAAATTTACGGAAATGGATGTCTGAATACATTAAAAATAATTTTTTTCATCAATAAAAGAGTGCTTGATTTCTAGTTGTAGGACCTTTTACGAGTAAAACCATCATTTCTTTTTTAGATTCCCGTATGTTGGCACGTTAATTCCCTCACCCACAAAAAATAGTACAATGAAAGATTAAAACATACACCAAAGGGCTGAAACATCACGATCAGAACATTTTTATGCAAATCCAAAGAAATTCTAGTAAAGGATGTCATGCGTGGATGTCATGAAAAAGTATAAAAGCGTTTTATACTAATTATTGTATTCAAAATTATCTTGTTCTTGAGATGGGAAAGGCAGCGGACTTAAAATAATTTGATAAAGGCGATAATGTAACTACCAGAAAACTTGGTCAGAGCATTTGTAAGGCTGCCTGGTGTTCACGTCAGCCTTGGTTAGTAGCTTCCGAAAGTGGTGTGAGGGCAGAAAAGAATTTATCCGCAGGCAAAGTGTGGGCCGACAGCTGCTCACTCATCGATGCTAGAGTTAAGTGAATACTATCACGTATTATACAAGCCAACAGTAGGAATATTATATGTATACTTCACCAGCATTCAAAATACTGGTGATGGCGTCGATCACCAGTATTTTGTATGCTCGTTACTGATACGTATACTTCAAAATCATTCGTTTTTGACTAATTCTTATTTGAGAATAACAGATTAATTATGTATCACACCAGGTAATGAAATCAGAAGTATTGGGGTGGGAAATTTTGGACTTAATGTCGCACCAAACAGACATAAATGTATGTAAGCCAAAAATAAATTACAAAAACGTCTACATGTAACTTCTCGAAACTTACATTACTGCTCGAATTCTCCAAATCAGTGCTCATTTCAATATTTTATCCCCCTCAAGCATCCATGAACTATAATACATATCTATAAGTGTGTTCTAATTTAGAACACATTTATTAGGGTTAGAATAAACAGCATATGTTCGTTACATTATGTTTCATTCTTTCTTACAGTTGGGTAAAAACCGAAGGAAGCAAGCATTATAGTCTTACAAAAATATCAACAACCTGCAGGAATATAAAGTTCTGGGCATTTTACTCGAAGATATCTAAAATTCAAAAGAAACGACACTTGTGAAATATCGTAAATTTCAAGTTATCCTGCTCGGTCTGCTCAAAATGTATAGCTACAGTTCTTGTTCCGGTGTTTACATTTGAAAATGGGTTTCAACCCTCTAACTAATTGGTAACAAAATACGTTCCTTTAAATATTGTTTGTGTTTTATTTTTTAATGATAAAATACTTTCTGATAAATTACTGCGACATTACGCCAGAATTGCATTCTTTGGCAACAAATTCCTAAAGTGTCAGTATGATCATATGCACTTTTTTTCATCAAAAAAATATATTTAAAAAATATCACCATACAAAAAGGTTAATATTAAATATTTCAATAGACAGACTGTCTCATAAAACATAAAAAATAAATCGTTATGAGTTTTTTTCAGAGAAGCTTTGTACCACTGGGATAAGGATATGCATGCTGAGACATTAAAAAATGTTCCAGATTATGCGATCTGACGCAATAAGGGTAATAAGTGAACAATCTGTTTTTGAAATTCGGATTCTAAATTTCAGCTGCTGCCGACATCGTTTTTAATGGTGCGCAAATAAAATACTGGTCTCCAATGTAATGAGTTTTTTAATTATTTCATAATTGTAAAAAACAGATTTATTCTTTCATCTTTGCATTTTATTGGCTGCGACAGCGACGTAAATCGTATCTCTAAATGATGTTTTGCAAACTATCAGAAAAAAGCTAAAGCTGCTATATTCATTATGTATAAAAATAAACAACATTAACATTTAAGCCCATAAAATCAATTTCCTGAGACGTAAATGAATAGTTTGCATACTTTAGTAAGTCCCCAATTAATTGCGATATTGTTCGTACAGAATTTGAAGTATTTGGCTATTGCCGCTATAGTAATAACAAGGAAAAGCAGGTATAAACAAAGAATTATTTTAACATTTAAATATCTGGTAGAGTGTTTGGAAATATGTTAGAACATTTTAAAATATCTTATTTCTGGATTTCCTTATTGTGTCTTAAAGGAGACAGGGATACATTTTTGTCACTTCGTGCCACATGCTGTTCGGAAAAAAGCAACGTTTATGAGCAACAAAATCAACGAATTTGCGTACTACTTCAAATAACGATGAAGGCATCCAGTTTCTACATAAATTTTTAAAACAGCAAAACTAGAAGCTCATGTATATTCACAAGAATGCTGAATAATTACACTGGCAGAAAATGAAAAATGACCACCAAGAAGGTGACGTCTAATACCAACGAAATTTATACAGCATAATAACGGAACACAGAGGATAACGTGATAAAAACATTATGGCAAAATACTGCTGTATTTGCTGGTAAACTGAAAAATAACATTTCCATGTAACATGGTTAGTACGAGGATGACCTGCCATGAACTGCGTCACACTGTGCAATTCTGGCATGGCGTTGTCGTACAGATGTTGGATCTAAGTTTGGGGTATTCAGTTCCAAGCATCCCCAACCTGGACGCGTAAATCGGGGATGGTCGTTGCTGGCTCTAGAGACCGGATACGTCGTTGTCCCATAAAATCCCACACGTGCTCATTGGGGTACAAATTCGATGAACGATCAGGCCATGGAAGTTGTCTCCCACCCTGAAGTGCATGTTACGTTGTACGTGCAGTGTGTGGACGTGAGTTATCTTGCTGGAAAACACCACGACGGACCGACCTTACAAATGGCACAACAACAGGCCGAATGATGTTGTTGATGTAGGAGGTGCTGTTTAACGTACCCGGTACAAACACTAGTTGCGTACGGGAGTGATAGCTGATCGCACCCCACACCAGGAGACCAGGTGTAGGACCTGTGTTTCGCTGGCGGATGCAAGAATGGTAGAGACGCTCCCCTGTGCGTCTGCAAACACGCTTACGGTCAACGGAGGCTCCCAAGCAGAATCTGCTTTCATCGCTGAACACGACAGATCGCCATTGCGCTCTCCAGTACAGACGTTGGCGACATCCCTGACGGTGGGCTGGAGTCAGAGGTACACATGCCAGAGGCACACGTGCACGTAGTCCTGCATCCAGTTGACAGTTGCGGATTGTTCGCACAATTACCTCAGGTGCAACGGCAGCCCGGATTTGCGTCGCAGTGGATGTTCTGCTTGACAACGCCGCTGTTCTTATGCGTCGATCAGTTCGCTCATCTGTCCGTCTGTGACACCCGGTTCCTCGTATTCTCGTGTAGGAATGTTCCTCGGACCATCTACGCCGCCATCGTACCACCACCGATACTTCCCGTCCAAATCTCTCCGCTATACGACGATACGACCACCCGGCCTCGCGGAGTCCGACTAGACAACCTCGCGGAGTCCGACTAGACGACCTCGCTCAAAGTCCGATAACTGCTGAAATTGTACACGTCTTCCATGTCCAAGCACTGTAGCTTCTTCAGGGTCTTCGCGCATGTCGGTATGTTGACGCCTGATTACATTCACTTCGCCGCACTCCTTAAGTACCACCGACGGTAATTCGCATATCACGCCGTGCTGTGGCGTGAGCGCTCACCGGTTGGTTCCGAAATTAAATCACACCTACGTGAACTCGAGCCATTAATATCTATAAATTTCATGATCGTCCGCCAATTCCTTCTTGGTGTTCATTTTTCACTTTTCGCCAGTGTATATATATAGTAATAGTCACTGTGACATATTGGAAAACTCCTTTGAAATTTTTATGTTAAAACAGACTGAAAAAAGTGAAATTTTGCGTCTGAATTCCGACACCACACTGCGCTGTGGCGAAATCTTTTGTAAATAATTGAGCTAAATGATAAATTGCCGCCGTTATCTTAATTTGGTATCAACTCAAGTGTTCCGTGGGTAACAAATAAAAAGGTGAAAAAAAGAGGAGCTGGGAACTAACATGAAAAATAATTATAAGATTCGCTCGTAGGACGAACAATACGTTAGAAAAAACAGAAGACCAGCTTCGTGTGTGAAACTTTGTTCTTATTGCTTTCTGTAAAGTGAGTAAAGTATAAATTTCTCGTTGCAATTCAATGGCAATAGCGAAAACAATGCAGGACTTGCACCCCATTAAATGGGTTATTCGCATTGGCACAGTTTGTTTCATGAACACTCCCTCGAAATTGCTTGCCTGTGTGGCAGCAAAATATTCATTTATTAGCAGCCTCACAAATAACTCTAAAATCTATGGAAATGCTTCAAGATAAAGTGTTCTGGAAGATTTTTTTAATAACGTGAAAATGTTATGAAACTCTTCCTCCTTTCGAATGCAACAAATATGATATTATATATGTAACATACCGAAAAGTGTTTGATGATTGACTATGATCTTTTGAAAATTTAGCTAAGAAACTTGTGTTTTAAGTTGAAAAAAACCGCACACTGGCCGAAATGTGAAAATTAATAAATCGTTAACTTTCAGTAACTAATAATATAAACAATACCTTTGTTGCCCTCTGCTATTTTTTCTCCAGTTTAAATCACGCCTCATAGAGTTTTGAACATGGGCAACTCGTGGTTTTACACATAGGAATTGCCTTAATATGTCCTTCAGCACAGTTTTTCTCAGAATATTACTATATTACTGCGACAGATTGATGTCTTCGGTTTCCATTTCATATTATAGGAATCCGGCGTAATCGTGTGAGGTACACGTCATCAAAGAAGTGATGTCAGAATGCGAACATCAGTAACCGAAAAGTGAGGTGCATAAAATTCGTCAGTTGTGTCTCATTAACCCCTTTCTGTGTATAACCTCTGTTTCATTCACAAAATACTTTCGTCATCGTCTTTCAAACAGGTTACATCTAGTGTCTCATATAAGTTTAACATCTCTACTAATTTCGTTTTTTCAAGAATTTGGGAATTTGGTCCCTGCAATAAACGGTAAAATATACCTTGCTCTGGCGTAAGCATTGTTTAAGTTCTTCGAAGTATTACCATTCGGATCTGTAGAACTAGTTAGTGCCTTGTGCAATAATAAGAATGCTAAATTAACTACGGTCATTATGCAACAAATGCATTCTGTTAAGACTGATTTTTATAATCCCTTCTAGTTGTGTGTGTGGGTATTTTAAAGCATGCAATTGGAAAGCAATGACTTTCCAATTGCATGCTTTAAAATTTACCATGTGAAATTTCCAAGCAAATCTTTATTTTTGGCAGTTATACTAGTAATTACTTAGTCATGAGTAATTGTAGTGAACGGCAGGAAATCATGTGATCGAACTACTGTGCTGATCTGCTGATCTCAAATGGTAACTTGACGTGCATTGTCGCATCTGTATGAAGTCAACTTTAAAAAAAAAACTTGGTATGCAGAGCTAATGATGTTGCTGATAATTTGCCTATTGGTTTGAAACACAGAATTATCGAGAATTCTGCGAAACGTAATTTGAAGAACTTTATTCCCTTTAAATACATACTTAAAAAATATTCAAATTTGTGATACATTTTCCATCGACTATTGCGCAACTGATGTTGACATAAAGAAAGTGTTTTAAATTACCTACGTGTTGCTGGAGGCAAAGATCCACGCGACCTCACTAGTTTTTCATAATGCGTTTAAGCATAGATTGCGTGATTTCCGTTGTAGCCTGAATAACGTTTGTTTTCAAGGAGAGCAGGTCATGCAGGTTATCCGAAACGCTGTTCTTGAGATTTCCTCACTGGAAAATCTGGAGGTGAGAGTTCTGGTAAGTGTAGAGGCCACAGTCTTTTAGAAATAATGCGATCGCTAAAGAAACTCTGCAAAAATTTCGTTGCCGCAGTAGCTGTGTGATATGTTTCTCCATCCTGTTGAAACCATGCGAAACGTTGGGTTTCTTGCAATAGGAACAAGTACTGAAAATCTAATTTTGATAAATATCCGCATTTACAGTACTGTTAGAAAATAGTAGCACCTCTATTATACGTCGATATATGACATACCACACACAGATTATTTTCAGAATGCAAAGGTACTGGATGAAGAACATGAGGATTCTCAGTTGATCAAAATCGCGTATTTTACGAATTAACACAACCTTTTAAGCTAAATCAGGCTTCATGTGAAAATAAAACATTGTTCACTAAGCCCTTGTTTTGTTGAGCAAATTCAGGAAACCGACGGCAACACAGCAAGCGCTGTGTTGCCGTCGGTTTCCTGAATTTACAGAACAACTTTTTTGTATGCATGAAGTTTCAATCGTTTTGTCGTTTCTGCACTGAGTCGTAAGGTAGTTTCACTTGCTTAGATAAGCGACCAAGCGATTATGCAGGTGGTTGTTGCAAACTTTTTCCAACATCCTTAATCAGTTCAGGCGTAACACACGTAACCGGCTACATCTAGGCATATCATCAACATTTCTAGTTTTCCGAAGTGTCTGGAGTAATTGTACATCGTTGACTTTTTTTACAGCAGTATGCTGTAAAATGACAAGAGTAGACGACATGTACCTACCGTCCACGTTCATCGCACGTGGATGATGCGGTGCGGTGTTGTCGTGTAAAACGTCAGATGATACTGCTTGATTTGTATGCTGTGAATCGTAGCTGTGTGTTTTTTCTATGTAGAATTCAAGTTTCATAACCATGGCATGCTCTGAATTTCAAAAAATACTTCTTAAGGAAAGCCGACGTACCGAAGAAAATTCTTACAGTGCAAAATTTAAGTACACATGTCTAGCGACTAAAATCTTTCTTTATTTTTTAAAGTTTTACACGAACAAACACTCAAACTGTAAAATGTAAATACAGAGAATGTGTAATCATATTTATTTTTGTACAAATTTGTGCCCTCCTTCTTCACGAAATGACCCCCATTTTTAATCAAAATCCTCCCATTCCAAAGGGTCATACTATCACCATGGGTGTACATGACTCATTTTGTGCTGATTTGGAAAGTCGAACACGGCTTATTTTTTTCGTTTCTATTTCTCTTATATTTCGTTATTAAATTGACTAATGCGAGAGTTGTTCTCTTATGGATGACAGAATAAGATACAACAAAAAATTCCTTTTTAATACTAGGATACCTTTTTATTCCTTTATTTTGCTGAAACCGGTTGGTTAAGCTAGTGACTACAGAAGGATTTTATACGCTAAAACAGGAAATTACGCTTGAAATTTTACCATAAAATTGAAAATGCGCATTTATAATTTTTCCTTATTTATCTTTAAAAACATGCCATGGACGACAAAACGGCTTTCAGAACATGAAAGTTATGAACTACCCTGAAATTTATATATTGTTTTTAAAAAGAACTAAACAGGAAATAGCACACTTACACAAGAATCCGGATTTATTGGCTAAGAACCAAATAAAAGTTTGAAAATTCCAATTAACAAAGTTTTAAATTTGTATATATATATATATATATAATAGAATAATATACTAAAATCTAACTGTTGCATTATTATTATATTTTTTCAAATGATGTCACATCACCGATACATTTCTCGAATATAAGATCAAGGTTATTTTAGATAACTCAGGATTACTTTATCTGCAAACGACGGAAGAAAAATTTAGGTGCCACAAAATCGTATAGTTAAATATTTCGGAGCATTTTACTGTATAAAATTATTTAGTCTCACTTTGAGTTTTATCTTCTTTATTTCCTATTCTTGGTTTTCCGGAGATAATAATAAGTTCTCTGGAGTATACCCATGTGCAGGTGCACATAAGTTATACCAGTGTCTCTCAAACTTTCTTAGCTCGTGATACATTGTTTCACCGGGTGGGATATTACGGTAGACCTGTACAGTAGGTGACAACATGGCGGTAGAGTCGTTACCTTCACCAGCATCAATTAGGAGAAGCGTAGTTCGGGAATTGTCTCGAACGCTCCCAAGATGGGTCGAAATTTATCGCGAATGCAATTATTGTGAACTCGAAACAATGGGGCTTTGGTTATTGATGATATGTTTCTCTACTCCACAGTTCGTTGCTTTTCTAGTAGCAACAATTTATAGACGTATTTTTTTCTCTATTTCATATTGAGAAGTTTTTAAACGTCAAAAGTTCGGCAGCCAAAGTGATGATGTTCATTGTGAATATACATGTAACAAATTCCCGGACCAAGTAAAAGTGTCAAAGTATCATACCAGTTCACTTCGTCTCGTGCTGTGCGTATGTCGATTGTTTTTTAAGTTATGGATTCACGTACCCTGGATTAGAAATTCATCCACTAACTCAGTGGTTTTATGTGGCGAAACACCGAGCAACGAAAGCACCGTTCCAGGAAATTGAAGTGACACGTTCGACAAACTAATTGTGCGGGCAGGAATTTTCCGCTTTGGACTACATTAAAAGTGAGAAATGGCAGCGACATTTTTCTCTTTATCAAGAATTACGAGTGTGTTTGTCTGCGATTTGACCCCGAAAAAAAAACTGTACAAAAGTAAACAAGCTACCTGCATTGAAATATAATAAAAGTAATTATCGAGTAACTGATTTTAACTATTCCAATTAGTATAATTACAATTTATTTGTTTATCTTGTATTAAGAACTAACGTTCTTTAAAATATATAAAATCTATTTTACATTTCCTCTTATTCTATCGTTTTAATAAAAATACATTTTGTTGCTTTTTATCCCTGCAGAGCGACGTAATTTTGTGGCATACCTTTTGAGAATCGCAACGTTAGACACTAAGAGTAACTAAAACAAAGCGAGCTATTTCACAAAGTTTTTTATCTTTGAACTGTAGTTTTGTCTTATGCTCATAAGTTCATCCTGAGAATTGTTTTTCCTTTAAAACATTCAAGAAATTGTGCCGTTTAATGGGAGTAAAATATGTCTGGCCCAAAATCATTGCATATCCTGTTATGGTTTAAGAATTAAAAAAAAAGCTTTGTGTTCAGTGTGTAACTTCGTACTTTTCTCTTGTTTTAGCAGCCGTTTATTTCACAACCTATCTGTTCTGACAAAACATTTTGCCCGAATAATATTTGCATCATCTTTGCATCATTATTTTCCGTTTTAATCTATCTCAACATCACACGTTTTGTAGCATAAATTATGTAAAATTAACGGACATCGTTCACCAAACCTTTTTTCTATCGAAATAGTCATTATCGCAAGAACCACCTCAAAGCTAGAGAACACATTACTCGAATTTTCCGAGAAGGGCTGAGGTGTTTATAATAGGCTTACAGAAAGCTAATGAACTTCAAATTTATTGTTAAGAGCTGCAGGTCTCGAGGATGGAACAAATTTAAAAGTAACTGACGCTTAACAAATGACAAAAAACGAGGGTCTCATCGAAGAAGAATTAAAAGCTCAGGTAGAGCATGATTAAAGAATATTTGAAGAAGAAGAATAATTTTAAAGGCACTTATTCTCCATGATGTCTTCAAAATGATTTTCATCATAATGAAATCATGGTTCTTACGTTTGCGTCAGATATCTTTTTAGAATGATATGCAGAGATTAGATGGGCTAAATGAACCACAGAACAATGGACGTTTGCCGTAACTATGGTAAATAAGAAGAGGAACACATTGATTAGAGAAATGACAAGAATTAATTTCTTCACGAAAGAGAAAAGATCTAGAATCGCCAATGGAGTGCAAATGTTTTTAGGAGAACAGGTAGTCGTTAGGCAATAAATATATTTAACTGAAATACAGTAGTGTTGAGACTTGAAAAATTGCCGTACTGAACTCAAAGAGAATTGAAATAATGCTGGAAGATAACTGCATTAAGGATAATTGATGATAATGATGATATTTTCAAATAAAATTAATAAATAAGACAGCATCAGTTGGAGATCAAACAGCTTCTTTTAGCAATTCCTCTAGTATATTATGTATTTCTAAATTTCTAAAAGAGTTTTACTACGACTGCACTTTTGCTAAAATGACGGTTCTGTTCCTAGTACAGTATTAGCAGTTTATTTTCTAGCGTAAAAAGATCAGTTAATAGAGTCTGACCTCTGACATTATGTTAAACAAATAATCGTTTATTTCTACAAAACCTTAATTTTATGTACAGTAATATATGGTAGGAAAATTTTTTTAAAGCCGTTTTAAATAAAATTTTCAATTCCTCTTAAACAATATATTACCCTTTTAAAGCAAGTGCGAGCTTGCTACTATTGCTAAACACACAGGCAGTGCGTTCTGCAGTGGTTCTTCAGAATAGTATTATTTTAATTGCCGTTATGTGAACAAGTAATCGAAAGAATTCTATCCATTACATTTTACTGAAGAAATATAAAGGGATTGGCGACATATTGCTACTCAATTCAATCTAGGTTAGACTTAATGTTTTAAATCAACTATTCAATGCCCTATATATTTTTGAATAAAAATGTTGGTGTTCAGAAATTAGTAACAAACTTCAAAAGCACAGATCAATAATGCTTTATTCTAAGTAACACAAAATATATTAGAATGTTTTACGTTCTAATGGGAATTTAAAAGACGCCTAATGTCGATTTTCACAGAAATTGTTTATTGGTCTTTCACAATGACCAGTTCAAAATGCATAGCAAATCATCTTAAAAAATCGTATCAATCTGCTTATACAAAGATATGCAATGGATTCTGAAAGACAAATCTCACTTGCTGTTAAAGCATGTTACGTGCTTGGAGCCCTTGACATCCCTCTAGCTAAATGGTTCATTCATGGCACTCGCCTGCATTATTCATCACTATCTAGCTTGTCATCAGTCAATGAAGCTGCATATTGTAATCCGCAGCTGAAGAGGAAAAATAGATAAAAAGATTATCGCCATATCCAGAGTTATATTACGACCATATTTTCATCGCTTTCATTGTCGAAAGATTCGTTCTTAACAGTTTATTTGTTAAACGACATTCCAGCTGATCTAGAGCTGGCACTGGCACAATCACCTATTCGGACAATGCAATGATCTCATTGACGTTTCATGGGCGAAGAAGAATGGGACAACCCCAATATTGAATGACAGGGACCAAAGTCACTAGCAATGATTATGTCGAAATACAGAACTACTGCAAATAATGGACAGGAGAACTGAATCTAAACATGGAAGACAGCAAAAATAATCCTCAGGGAACTTCAAAAAACCAACAGCCATGGAAATGTTGCAATTGCTTAGCATTTAATCACAGGAAACACTGCTAGAATGACAAAAAGATATCATGAGCATAAAACCTGGAGCGCGGATTACCGGAAACATGCGATATAGTACAACCATTCCTCATTTGTAGTGATCCCAAAAGTCGGCATGATTTATGGAGAATCCCAAAAGAAGCGTGGGATTCGGAATGCTTGATTCCAAATATCAGCCATACACGGAATCTGTATAAATTTCGGCGGGCCATTTCTTATCATTCAGCTGGATCCATCATCACCCTACATGGTCCAGTTATAGCCAGCAAGTACTTTTCAATTCTAGGTGATAAGGCTCGTGTTATGACCCAAATATTTTTTCCAAACAATGATGTCATATTTTAATATGATATTGCTACCGTACACAGAACCAGAAGAGTTCAGTCTTAGTTCGTGGATCACCAACATAAATTCCATCATCCATGGGCAACTTAATCGACTAACTTGTTTAACATTAAACAGAAGCGGGAAAATTTTGAGAGCAGAGTTAAAAGCACATTCCTCCTGCCAATCTCTGTGAAGCACTTGGCTGTTGTTCTGATCGGCCAGATACAAAATTCCACTTGACACTACCCAAAAACTCTATGAATCTACTTCAAGAAGATTGGAAGCTGTTTTAAAGGCAATTTGTGGTACAATAACTTAGTGATAAAGCAATATCGCCAATTTTAAAAGTGTTTACATTGCTTTGTTCAAGCTCTGCATATGATTTCCATGCATGGCGTGTCGAAATGTTATAGTAGTGACATAAACATGTCCTTCTTTTTAAGAACCTCCTGAAAGAAAATACCAAATGTATCCACTCAAATAAAGCTGGAGCAGTTGTTTCTTATTAATTTGCTGCTGTATGTTTCCATGATAAAATTGTTAAATGCAAGTACTTGCATTTCTGAAAGAAAAATTTTAACAAATCGATTTGCTATTTATTTGGCGTTAATTCTTTGATATAAATATTGAATTCCTTGAGAAAAAGAAAAGCGTATTTCAAGGAATAATTTGGTAGCATTCCTTTACACATTTTACAAGTACTCTATGAAAATACTTAAAATGGACAGAGTATGTTATTGGATTTGCATTGTGTTACCTCATGAGTCTTGCTTAATATAAGCAGAGTTTTTCACATTTGCAGCCAATAGAAATACCACAGCTCATACAATCAAAACAGCATTTTGAATTTGGGGTCTGTGTCCTATGTGGTAATTCGGCTTTGAAAACCAAGCCCATTCGTTTGATTTTGTGTGTATTGCATTTTAGACATGTCCAAAGTACTTTTGTTAAACAAGTTTGGTAATATTAACCTATCATTTCCTAAAATAGAAAAATTTAAATGCTAAGTCCTACTGCCAACGCAAGGCCTGTGATAATGATAGCTCTGGACATGTGATAATGTAAGGTGTTGTCTTTATACTTGAAACAAGTTCTGTCATTAGGGTGAAAAAGAAAGCTTTTCATGATGTACGTACTTAATGAATACGATAAGAAGATGATCAGCGGTATAGTAACTGGAAAAATAATTAATAATATATTCACAACTATGGTTTTCACCTAATCCTTTACTGGAAAACAAACAAGCCTCGCACTCTGAAAAAGAGTAAAAAAAAAAAAAACATTGGCGTATAAATAGCAATTTAAGAATTAAAAGATATTTTCTAAGAAATTACTACTTTTTGTGTTATTAAAATCAAAACATAATCATACCTATGTGAAATTAAAAACGAAGCTACCGACTGCAGTTTATGAATAAACAAAATCAACAACATCCGTATGAGGACAAACTACAGAGTTTGCTGAATAAACAGAGGTATTTGCAATATTGAGTATGTAACTTGTTTAAACCATCAGTTTGGCAAAATCACGGGCTCGAAAAATAGGGATTGATACCTCCGTCACATAGTATCAAGTGGTTAATGAAAAAGATTTTTCCGAAAGAAATATCTGCACTAATTGTTGGCTAAAACTATTACTTATATCATCCGTATTTTATTATTCCCCATTGCTCCTTAGAAAAGTGAAACAAGAGGCATTTCATACTTGAAATTCCAAACACGAAACCTCTCAGTATCAAAACTTTCCCTGTTTAGCTTTTCCCTGAAAACCTTTCGTGTCTACATCTCATGGACCTGATACCAAAATTTGCTAGCCAAAGAGTCTAAGGAAAGTCTTCGTATAACAACAGCCTGATAAGAAATATCAACTCATATAAAAATTCTATGAATTTGTTTCCATCAATGGGTTTCTATCATGCACTTGAATGGTAAAAAGAGGATTTACATTTCTTTTGATACTAACTATTCTTCATTGCGTTTTGTGTGTATATGTACGGCTTCTGTTTCACACGACACAGCTGCATTGCAAACACTTTCACCACATTACATATTGTGCCTTGCAACGCATGAAGCAACCTAATTTATAACATCTCTGGAAAAGTCGAGAACCGGGTGACACGAATTCCTATTTGTCATCACAAAAATGCACTGAAAGGACAGTTTAAAAGCTTATTAGATAAAAAATGGTACTATTTTCCTTTCCTTAAAAACAAATCATAAAATTTGTAAATACTGGCTGCTTATGAAGTTTTTACAACTTTTTAGCAGATATTAGTTTCGAAGATGTGAACAAACTACCAAAACCTTATGCATCGCGGATGAATTCTGTGAAGAAATACTTAATGGATGCACATCGAGAAGATTTTACTTTCCTTTTTACAGGTCTGTATATAAATAAAAATAATTTCTGCGGAAGACTAAGCCATATAATCTTGAAATTCCTGAAAATTCTATTAAAATCGAAACCAAAATTGTCATTATAAGATTTCGCTTGTCTGGCAAGTACTGCACTTAGGTTTCAGACGCACAGTATTGTTGAAAACATAATTTTAGTTTACATTTGCCACAAAGCCAAATTTTCAAGACAAGATGAACTGAAATCCGCAGGATTTGAGAATCGCAATCATTTGAGTTATAATTAATTTTACCAATAAAGACCCGATAAGGTACCTCTCTATTCTAAAAAAAGTAACTGACATTGCTGCTGCTGCGGCTGCCCCTGTTTTAGAAATTTCGCGACACTCTTGCGTTCCTAGTCCGCAGCGCGAAACGTACAGAACACAAAAATATGAAATTTATATCGTTTGTAGAGAACTGTTTGGAGAAATAAACCATTGAAATAAACGCTGAAATAAACCATTTCTCGATTCTATTGATACTTCAAGAGCTATGGTATTTCAAACTTAAGGTAAGAAAAAAGTGCTATCAGGTAGGGTATGGGACACACTAACAGCAACAGAACAACGAAACGTTGTAGGCATGTAGTACGATGACAGAAATTTTGCACCTCGTTGCCCTTTTTTTGAATTTCGATTTATTTTACGAGAAACTAAATTTCTAAATTTCACAAAATTGTCTATTTTCCGATTGGATCCATAAAAAAACGGATATATGGCAAACTATAATTCATAACGCATTGCAATTTTTACAGCATAAACTTACAACTATCGTCCCTTTTTTTTTAAAAATTAAGAAGTCATTTTCTGATTTTTTAGCATTTTTAAAGATGCAAAAGAAAGAAATTAATGGCTTGGCTGTGTTCACGAAAACCACAGAGAAAAGTTCTGGTTCCGTGACCTGCTTCCATGGTGACGCAGTTAATTTGTTATGCATATGTTTTGTTGGTAAAGCTATCTCATTTCTTTAAGGTGGACGTCAAGTAATTTTGCTTCCTGTACTTCCAATGGAAAACTTTCTGTACACATTTTCTTCACACTTACTGCGTTCCCAAGGATGAAAATTTGAACATCGATTAAAATAGCTTCATTTTATAACATGGAATATTTAATATTTTCTACAACATAACCATAATTATGCACTCCAACATTTGTTTGAATACGGACTTCATCAAAGTTCAGGTCGCTCCATCTTTTTTTGGACAATTACTGCGTTCCTAAGGATGACAATTTGAACATCGATTAAAATAGCTTCATTTTATAACTTGGAATACTTAATATTTTCAAAAACATAATCATAATTATGCAATCCAACATTTGTTTGTCTACTGACGTCTTCAAAGTTCAAGTCGCTCCATCTTTTTTGTGGACAATTAATGCGTCCTCAAGGATGAAAATTTTAACATTGATTAAAATAGCTTCATTTTCTAACTTGGAATACTTAATATTTTCAAAACGATAACCATAATTATGCAATCCAACATTTGTTTCTCTATTGACGTCATCAAAGTACAGGTCACGCCATCTTTTTTTTTTGGTTCCAACACCACCAAAGGAAAAGTTATTGGTTTTTATTATAATTATGATTGTGTTTTAGAAAATATTAAGTATTATAAATTATAATATGAAGTTATTTTAATCAATGTCCAAATTTTCATCCTTGGGAACACACTGATTGTGAAGGAAATGTGTAAAACATTTTGCCATTGGAAGTACAGGAAGCAAAATTACTTGACGTCCAACTTAAAGGTTTAGCATAAGGGTTTACAGTTTATGGAAATGCTCTTTTGACCGTTTTTGTTTTCCTTAGTGGTAAATTTGGTAAGTACTTTAAGTTCAAACGACAAAATTCCGACCTTCCAAAATTTAACGACAGTAAAAAAACTCTGAAATTCGGAATAAAAAGCCTTATTTGCTTAGACATGCAATAAAATTTGAAATTTATATGAATTTTCCAGTTTCTATTTCATGTGATATACTTGGGGATCGGGCTGCAGGGGCCGAGCGCTAGTCTGGCAACGAGCGGAGCGAGCCTATATCATGGGTATTCTCTTAACTACACAGGTCTGTTTCATCCTGCTTTAAAGTGGAGATTTTATGAAACTTTGATTCCGCTATTTATATTTAAATTCGAAGCGGAAAATGCTAAATATTTATAATCAAAACCTGTACTAAATATTGTGCATATATTTTCGCAAATGTTGCCTGTGTCGCCCTTGGACAGCAGTGGACGCCACAGTTCACATAGTCGCTATTCGTGGCTCTTCTAAAAGTAAAGACAGTGTATTTAACGACTTTTTGGCCCTTCTTAAGTGCCGAGTTGCCGAACCCTTGTCTATATGCTGGCGTTTACCCATTCGACGGAGAGGGGCCCGGTTCGAAATCCAGCGAAGCTGAAATTTTGTGTTTGTTTTACAACACTAGCCTTCTACAGACAATGAAACCGAATACCTTAAATTATGGACAGGCCAATCGAGTTGGTCAAAGATGCCGTTAACCCCCGAAATCAAAATACATTCGCCTTGCGGTGAGACATCACACAAATAAAAGAAACTACATAGACGTTTCAATAAATTTTCACAACGCTTGAAAATTTATTGGAAACATCCTGGAATTTATGTAAGACTTGACGTAGAAGTGCATGGAACAAATAATACCACCATTTACATATTTTTCCTGTTCCAATGTAATAAATGCTTCGATTGATTAATTTCCACGAAGCGTTTAACCAGCGATATACTTGTTAAATTGACAACAATGATAAGATCGCAAATTTTTCTGATAGCTAAAGCAAAATTAATTCGACAAAAGCAAGCTAAAATTCTCTTCATATTTGCACAGCTCAAGTGCTTCAAATCCCAACTTCATAGAATACGTAAAGGAAGCATGCGCTGAAAGAATCGAAAAAAACTTTCAAGTAATCGGGTGAGCATGTAAATGAAATAAAGTTAAGGAAGGCACATTGTGCCAAGAAATACTTCAAAATATTAGAATTTTCAGAAATGCAGCAAAATCGAACAGTCAAAGTCTGTAACCTGAATGACAAAATTACGGTATGTCAGATAGTGTAACGGCAAGAACTCACTTATTTCACCATTTTCCGTCAAAAGAAGCAATGATTAATGAAGATAATACATGACATTTTTCACATTGTGTGCATTGAGAAATTATCGCAACCATGTCACATTCCTAGCAGATTGACTTTTCTTCGAGCGCACATCGCGTTGTTTCCTGCTGCATATTTTCGGATGGTGTAACTAAAGATGTAGGCTGCATCATTGCGGTTCTAAAAATATGTGTGCAATGTTAAATATTTATGAATGGAAATGCAATTAACTCGAATGTAACAGTAAATGTATAATCAAAGTAAGAACCGCAAATTAATTTTTTCTGAGATTTGCGAAATGCACAAGTCCTTAAGTTTATGTCCCCTTCGTCGTAATTACGTTGCGTGCGAGAGTTCATTCCGACCGGAAAGATGATCAAAATGAAATGCGAGGTAATAGTGTTTAATACGCAATGACCAAGCCTCATTTAATATTGAATGGCTACAACCCTGTCCACTTGTAAGTAGCGCAAGCCAGCCTAGGATGTTCCTCATCGGCTATGAGGCTGTCCCCTGAATTCAAAAGAATGGGAACCTATTCTGTGCTTGTATGCTTCCAGTGCTTGCAAATATTTTTACCGAAGATTGGGGGTCTATAATATCCCCTAATCAAAAATAGAAGTGAGGAGGTACAAAAAGTAAGCTAAGATGTACTGCAAGGAAGATCAAAATTAGGAACACTTATAAGGAACAATCATGTCTTGGTTAAACGGTTATGATAACAGCCTTCGTTCTTCAAAACAACATGATGAAGAATTAATTTCTTGTTTTGTTGAAATTTGTCTGGAACGATCATGAATAGTGCTTACATGCTGTCAGGTTTTATGAGCTCTAGAAAAGAAAGCATTATTTTCACAGTAAATAAAAAACCCTGGGAAAACATTATCTATTCAAGTTTGGCTAAAACGGGGGTCATTGCGGTGTGGAAGTGAATACTTCAGGTTAATTCTCGAAGCGTAATACTCGTACGAGCGGTTCACATGGAAGGAAGAAGTTTAAAAGTCACCACAACAAACGTAAATTTTGTAACTTGCAGCGAAAGGTATTCGCTTGACAAGATGCATTAATATTTTCCTGCTACACATGCATTTTGACTGTATCATTTAAGAAATTATTTTTTAGAATATTCTACTGAAAGAAAAATTAGTGTAGAATTGTAGTTGTGGATGTTGAAAACAAAAAGGAGTATAATTACACGTAGTTAAACAAACAGAATGTTAGTAATTGTTAAGTGTAGTTTAGGCGCAACTCTCCAACCTCTTTCCCCTCCCTAAGTTACGGGCATTTCTCTGTTGAACAGTCAGAGGCCGGAAGCGTCCACCGCTAATCTGTATCGCATCATAACATGTAGTCCTCCGTCAAAAATAAAGCCTGGATCTCTTTCAAGAGAAGCAGTGGGGTTATAACAGAATGATGGTAGGATGGGTCTTAATCAAGGAACTTCTTCTCCTTTCTCATACTGCTGAAAGAACAATTAGAATTTCCACGATTGTCAGTTTTCTATCTGGGCGTTGCAATTTAGGGTAACTCTCCTAATCCTTTCTACTCCCTAAGTTACGGGAATTTCTCTGTTTAATAGTCAGAAGCCGGAAGCGCGCGGCTGTGGATAGAGTAACTTTTCAATTTATTTCTGAAAATTCTGGAAGGCTTTAAATGTATTGCATACTGTAATTTCTGTCAGATATTCTGCTAATCAAACAAAAGCGGATTGTGAGCAATAAGTCTGCTGCCAGGGATGACTTTTAGTAGCGAAGGTGTATATTCCGAAGGATTTTCGGAGGAAATTCCAGCCATGAAGGTTACAACATTGACCACAACTCCACCCGCTACGTCGCCTCAGTGTCCTTCGATCTGATGGTCTGCTACACGGCATCCCGGAGAACTCTCACAGGGTTTATACTGGCGAACGTAAGGGGCAGCGTAATCGTTCCAAATTTAGATGAGTGTTTTAATGCTTGGGTTGCTGAGGCCAGCTGAAGCGGAGTATTGTTCTACTGAAACAGATCATCGGCCGCAGGATGAGTGACGGGATTGAAAGCGTGTAGGTGATCATCCAGCATATGATGGTGGGCGCAGCGGTTAAGGACCTCTTCAGACATATTAATTAAACTAACGTGTTCAATAAGAAGTACCCATAAGATAACAGAGCTTACCTGGCACGATATGTTTAGTTTCTGCGTTTTGTTTTCACTGTGCCCGCTGATTTTCACCAGAACTGCTGTCTTCTGCTATTTGCGGAAAATAATTTTGGCCAACATGCCCTCCGTATGTTACGTGCGCTGTCTCAGTGGAGTAACAAAATCCGAAATTGAAAAAAAACTTCTTCATCTTTTTCTCGAACAATATGGTACAGCTTTGCCAAGAAAGTTGGAATACATTCGCTCGTTAATTTCATCATTTCAAATTTTTAAAGATATTCACACTTATTTTATATGACCCAGTAGCATGGACTTCAAATGTCAACACAGTATTATAACTTTTACGAATGGAACTTCGATATAAATCAGTAAAAAAAGAAATATTCTTCATAATACATGGGAAATCGGTATAATATCCAATGCAGAGAGAATATAAATTCTGAATATGCTTGCATCATTTACTGGTCATCCCAGTAGCGCCGCTCAGAAAACTTAAAAATTCATCGCCCTGGATCTGGAATCTCCAGATATTCGGTCGAATATGCTAAGCGTTACGCGGTTAGAATGCTCGAATTCTGTTTTCGACTTCCGTTCGAGGATTCTAACCGTGTAACGGTTTGAATTTTCGTTAAACGTTAGCATACTCGAATGGAAATCGGGTGATGCGGGTTTCATTTCCACTTGAGGGCGATGAAATTTTCAAGTTTTGTCAGAGGTGTTACATTTATGACCAGTAAGTGTTATAAGCAAATTCAGAATTTTAATTTTATTTGCTTTGGGGATCTTTGAGACATTAAAGGAAAAATCATGTGTAAGAATCGGAAAAAAATCAAGAGCGACGAATAACCAAAACAAATAATTAAAACTGCGAATTAATGTGTTTTAAGTTTTACAGATTAAACGTGATGAAATTATTACAGAAAGAAGAAGAAGAATTTAAGGATGTCTACTGGTGTAAATTTCATCTCGGTATTTGTTTTTAAAAATAAGATATTACATGAATAATTTATGCTGTTAATTTGGATGTAGATCCCAGTTCTCCGAAAGTAAATTGAGAGCTAAAAGGCTCGTAATTAAAAAAAGGAATGAATGGGTTATTGTTATAAATTGAAAGTTTTAAAAGCTGAAGGTTTAAATGTTGGAGAAAATTGTTTCATTGTTTTAAAATAGATAAAAAACTAAAACAGCCTCTTTGTCACAAAACATTAGTTTTTTTTGTTCAGCCCAAAATACGATTTTTGTGAAAAGAGTGCATATCCAATTTCTGTTGGGAAATTAGCGCCTCACAATTAATGGAATGGGTGTAATCAGCGACGGAAGTTTCAATAACCCAGAGTTCATGACATCACACCGGATAATCAAAAATGGCACAGCATTATGTGTCCTTCTTTCCCGATTATAAAACATCATATCCTGCAAATATTTTCATGTGTAATCAACAAGAACAGTAATATCAAATCGAACTCAGAAGAGACTCAACAATGAATAGACCGGAAAAAGAACGATTAAATAAAAATACGCAAGGGAACACGGACCGGAGCGTTTTATGTGAAATGATTTGCGTCAGTGACAGACAAAAAATATTGTCTGTACTTCTAGGAATTTATTCTATGAAATAATATCAAAGCACGTGTGGTTTTCATTTGTAAGGTACTAATCTAATACTGGGGAATTACATGGACTTCAATATTAAATATGAATCGTAGTAGTGCGGAGTTGTGACCCTGTAAAAAGAACTGTTTTACTACTGTTTCGAAAATTGGAGCAGTGATGGACACAAAATGCTTTGGAATAGGCAGTATAGCATTGGCATTCGTTGTCAGAAATAGGGAAATATGTCGTACAATCCAAATGAAAGTTCGCAGTACTTACTAATTTGTACATAATAGTTTTGAAAACCGTGAACCTTTATGCTTTCAGAGGCTAGAATTGAAAGTACTTGGCTCGAGGATTTGAGCGAAAAGCCGTCGTTGTACACTGATAAAAGTATGGGGTTGCTTTACATTGAAAGTGAAATGTAATTGTGCTTTGAGGGAAATATAAAATGTGTTCCAAATTCATATTAACTAAATAAGGTGAATTTTAATTTCTTTTGTTCTGGAAGAGTTGAGCATCCCGGAATGAAACAACAGAGAAAATCATAAAAATTGACCTTCATTAAATAGGTTGCGCATTTATAGCGTACGTCTGACAAAGCAAACGTGAAATATTTGATCAAGTGTCATTTCAATGTAACGGAAGAAAGTTAACTGTTTTGTTCGCGTTTTTTCCCAGATGAAATTACAATTAGATTTGGAAACTGAAAGTTCTATCGAAATATTAATGTAATTGAATCACGTAGCACATATTTACTACATGTGTTTAAATATGCATCAAATAATGAAATTAACTCGAAACAAAACGCAAGAAATATGAACACAAAGAAAATCTATATGCACTGTCTTTTATCAAATTTTGTTTCTAGCTTATTTTAGATAAGTATCGTATTTTATAGGTAGAGGCTTAGCGGAAAATAGCCAATCCAATTGTATGAACTTTAATTTTAAGATTTCCCTTGCGAACTTAAAATTATAATTTTAGATTGTCAAACTTGTTTTTTTTCTCATTTAAATCTATAAATTAAGAGTTCGAATGCAGCAGGTAACAGTGTGTTGTTATTGTTTCATGCGTATGTTGAAGAAATATAATTTAGGACACTTTCGTTTTCCTAAAACGACAAAATCCTCAGAATATAACTAAATTTCTTTCACAGAATATAACCAGATATTATTTTATTTACATGTGAAGAAAAATGTGAATGGAAGAAAAAAAGTAAACAATATGGTTTCTGATTCTTCTCATCAACTACCATAAGCTTTTAACATTTGTTATTCTAAATTCACCAACAAACAAAAAAATATTTGCCTATTAAACATTTGCTCTGTATATCTTATTTTCCCCCGACATTACTAACGGGCTTTAACCTAGAATTTAAATGACGAACACAGTTTTTCAGAATAGTGTCTGGGATTTTGCATGTAATGCCTACCCTGTAAATGGAGTAAAGTTTTCAACGGTCTGACAGTGTCAATTAATTACAATAACACTTGCACTTCTTACTAAATATATCATATGCTATGAACGTTTTTACTATACTCCTAGTAAACCTAAGATTTTACCACTATGGTCAAAAACGGAACATATACCTTCGCTACTAAAAGTCATCCCTAGCAGCAGATTTACTGCTCACAATCCGCTTTTGTTTGATTAGCAGAATATCTGACAAAAATTACAATATACAATACATTTAAAGTCTTCCAGAATTTTCAGAAATAAATTGAAAAGTTACTCTATCCACAGCCGCGCGCTTCCGGCTTCTGACTGTTAAACAGAGAAATTCCCGTAACTTAGGGAGGGGAAAGGGGTAGGAGAGTTACCCCTAAATTGCAACGCCCAGATAGAAAACTGACAATCGTGGAAATTCTAATTGTTCTTTCAGCAATATGAGAAGGGAGAATAATTTTTTGATTAAGACCCATCCTACCATCATTCTGTTATGACCCCACTGCTTCTCTTGAAAGAGATCCAGGCTTTATTTTTGACGTAGAACTACGTGTTATGATACGATACAGATCAGCGGTGGACCTACATAATTGTGTGACATATTTCAACCGGCAATAACACTGGGTTACCTGGGGGTGGTCACGGTGCTAGTATCGTTTAATAGCGCAACGATGATATTTAATGACAATTATAAGTGGTATGGCCGGCGGATCAATGTTTTCGGATTGTGGGGTTAACGACCACCGTGAGCAACTCAGTGGTCCATAAGCAGTAACACGTCCGTAAGTTAGGGCCACTTGTTCCAGGAAAGGGAGAGAGCCAGTCCCGTAAGTCAAACACAATTTCCATGCCTCACCAGGTTTCGAACCCGGACCCATGTCGGACGAGTGATCGGAATCCATCGTTTAGCATACTATCCCAACGGGGCAGCACCCAGGATTTTTCAATGCCTTGTTGTATTAAAATAAAGTTGGACACTCAATGTTATTCTGCCTAGGTGTGTAGATCTGTGGAAGGGAAAGTTAACTGTGGAAGTATTTGGTTGGCAAAACGGACACGGAAGGAGATATACACAGCAGAATGACAGAACCTTTTGCTTTTCGCTGACGGGTACACAGAAGGTACTCACAGATTGGACAACAGGTAACTCTAAGAACGACTTGGTATTTAACTGTTTATTTGGTGAGCTAAGCTCATGTAGAACAAAGAGGAATTTAAATTAAGATTTTAACATAAAACGGGAGCACATTTTTATATAATACATTTTTAAGATATTTTAATGCACGATTTCTCCTGTTTCCAACAGACATTTTTTGGACTTGCACTTGTTTTCAAGTAGTAGAAGTAAATGTTATCCTCAAAACATGGCTGCAAATAAAATGTAACCCAGTCACCACTGGTGACAAAGTTTACTCAGCTGGCGAACAGTTTATCATTACCCTGAAGATGGCTAACGGAGAAGTTCCCTCAATTTTACTTTTTTCTTCTGAATTATTTTCAAACACTAGGAAATATTTTTTTTTCCATTCAAGAAAAATTATTTTCGTTCTGTTCTGGTAAAAGAGTTGTATCCACTAACCCCCAACAACGGACAGGCAGTCTATATATTACACTAAAAAAGTAAAATTTTCAATTGTCTAAATTTGTGTTCAACTCGAACCTTACATCAGTTTATAGTGTCAGGTCATGAAATAAACATTTTGGGGTGAGCTTGCCGATAAGAAAATTTGGGATAAATTATGTTAAGAAGAGCGATATATTTGATTTGTGGTAGGAGTAATATCGTTTCGTAATCTGCGACAAATGTAGTACTTGTATCGACTGGAATTAAACTGAGTCGCATTTGAAATTAATGTTCTTAGCCTTGAGCAACCTAATTTAATTTAACATTATTTTTTGTTCTTCCTGTGCAACAATTTATATATAAACTATGCTGATCATTAAACTTCACAAAGACCCTCTGTGTGGATTTTTTGTCAGGCTCCATATTTCACGCCTCAGTTTGACTGTCATTCTAGTCCACGGGGCGAACTCTCTTTTACGCTGATTGCAGCTTAAAGAGACACAATGTACTTCCGCTTTTTTAGCACGTCTTTTGTAAAAAAAGATCGTGCTTATGTTATTGGTTTGTACGTGTGTTCGTCTGTTCCCACGATATCTCTGCACATGTTAGTTCGATTTGAAAAATTCTTTTTGCATTGGGAAGCTGGAAATATGCGAATGGTGACCCTTCATTTCTTTTTTTTTTTTTTTACGATGTACACTTTCGCCGCTAGAGGGCGTAAAGGCAGATGATGTCGAATTCAAAAATACGTTTTATTATACATATTTGCTTCTAAACATCCGATTGAAAAAAATTATTTCATCTTTCGATTCCATTTATGTCGAAGAGTATTTTAGATATGGTTACCTTTTTCAAATTATGCATAGATTTTCCGCTTGGGGGCGTAAAAGTAAATTACATTTTCCCCGATAACTCTTCTTCTGAAACTCCGATTTAAAAAGTTTTCTTCAGCGGATACATCTCCTGATGGAAAATCTTTTGCATATAATTTCGAATTTTTGGTAAGGATTACTTTGGCTACCAGGGGCGTAAGATTTAATTTTTGCTTCTGATGTATTTGCCATAAACTCGGAGCTTCTAAAATATCGATTGAAAAATTTATTTTCCGGACTGATGCCATTCACATCGATAAACCTTTTGGGAGTCCGCCAAATCGCATTTTCTACCCATCTTGTCACACAAAAATCAGTTCTACTACTATCGCAAGGACTAAGCTTTCCCTTTTTATACTAGGCTCACCCCCTGGCGGCAATAACGCGTAATCATAGCTCATTTTCTTAAAACTCTCAGGTAGTCATAAAAAAGTGGCCACTTTGTGTATAAGAGGTGTATTGCAATTATATCGTTAAAAAGGATTGAAGAAAATATTTTCAAAATCCTATTAACTGCAAATGATGTATTTTCTTTTAAATAAATAGATCATTTCAAATGTTTTGCACATTGCGCAGGCACTGCCCTTATGATGATGCAATCACCATATGTTGGCCAGTTGTGTCAGACCACTATTTTTAGGGCATGGGCAGAGCCAGTACCGTAAGACACACACAACATGTATTCCTCACCGGGATCCGAACTCGAATCCCTCGCAAAATAATTATCAGGAGACATCGTTTAGACCAATGCGTCACCTGTGCCGCTAAATCAATGTAAAGATCTTCCGATGTACAAGCACGGAACACCGTAGTATGTAAACACATGCAATCAGTATCTGAAGATTTGAGTATATATTTTGGATCATTTAAAAATACTCGCAGTCCATAATTAATTTCGTTATTGTTCGAATGTTCTATAAAGTATTTGGCTAATGACACCATACTAATAGCATGAAAAGGCCTTCATAAACTGGGAAGTAAGATTAAAATTAAAATATATTATATTATGTTTAATGTTAAATAAACTCATTTTGGGATTTCTATATTTTTGAAAAACCAGGGTCCGAAGTCTTTGAAATGGGTAAAAAGCGTGAAAGCATGTTTGTTTGAATTACTAACTATGAGAAACTTTAATATAATGCGAACAGAATAGTAAAGCCCCTTAATTAATATCATATCTACACATAATTCTCGTTTCGAAAAGCTACGATATGTGAAATTGTTTTAAAGAGCTTATAATCTCGACCTAAAAGAAACACGGACCCAATTTTGTCATTTATTTCATTTTTCTTGGTGTAGTATGTTCTAGGGGCCGATCGGTTTGAATTCAAAAATCCCACAAGATACTGACAATCATTTTTAGGACTTTCTCAGCCTGGTGTTCCTATGGGATTTTCCATGCTGGTAGATTGTGCTTTCTGCCTAATCACCAGTGAATCGATTTTGCAAACCTGTCGTGTTTAGCTTTGTACTTTACTTTGTTTTTTCCTTTTCAAACTTGCATCATTCTTTCTTGCAAACCACTGGCTGATGGATTTTCATGGTAATAGCATTTCATGTTTTCTCGGTTTTCAGCAGTTGTCCAAATTTTCCGTTTGTTTTGTTCCAGTAGCACTGCAGAAGATTGTTCTGGTTCTTCAAAAGGATCTTCTGAGCTCTGAAGCCCATTTCTCGACAGGTGTCCAGGGGCCAAACCACATGACGTGTTCTTCATCACCCCGGCGAAGACTGATCCGGTATAGAATCTTTTTTTTTGTTTCGTCTCATCATGGTTAATGGTTGTGTGGGACTCTTTATCTGGTTCCTCAGTCAAGACCTGTGTGGCTGAGGTGGCCCTGCTGGTAGCAGTGCTACAGCTATCATAGCTTTGAACCTCATTGGAAAATACAAGCTTCACCACAGCGGCAATGAGGCATTCTTGGAGGAGTGCCACTTTGTTGCGGTGCTACCCTACCGAGGGTGCCTGTTTAGAGGTGACCTTGTCGAAATTGAAAATTCATGTTGTGCCTTTAGATTGACGTAATTAAAAAAAAAGCAATGGTTTTCAAGGATGTGTGACATAAAGAGATCGATCAACCAAAATATTAAATCCACCTACGTAAAATGATGTAGGTCATACTCTCGCTGCCAAAAGAGTTCCCAGCCCATGAGGTATCGTTTCAACGAGATGTTGGTAAGTGTGTCTTGATATTTGGTACCATGACTGTGACACAAGATTCCGCAGTTCCCCTGAGTTACGTGGTTGGCTTGATGCTGCTCGCACCCGTTTCTGGAATTCAAGCAACAAATTCTTGAAGTACTGCGAATTTGCTTGACGTCCGGCGAAATTGCTTGATGTTCGGTGAATTTGCGTGATGTCCGGCCAAATGCTTGATGTCCGGCGAATTTCTGGGCCATGGCAATAAATGGAATCTTCATGTTTTTGGAACCATTCCTGATCCTTCATTGCAATGTGCAAACATCAACTTTGTATATGCAATAATGAAATTGATTGTTTGAGGCGACAAAAAAAAAAGAATTAGGGGGAAAATTTACTTTTCTGAAAAAAGAAAGTCACAAGATTTCAGAAAACGTTTATCAGAATTCGAACCGGTTAATCGTCTTAAATTTGGTTTGAACAATCAGGATGATGCTACAAGAAAATACATTTTTTATTGAAATTGGTGGAGCGATTTACACGTATGGTGTTTTTTATATATACAATTATAAAGTAAGCGTCGGCGATATGAAACAGTTTGTGTAAGTGAAAATCACAAAAAGCATTGCAATAGAAACTTTTTTCTTCAATAATATCCATTGAGTTTTTAAACAATAATTTATTTTCACTAATTAACCCGAAAAATAAATTTTAATTATAAATGTTTCAGTAACAAATTTCAATGCCGAAGGGAAGCGCGTCGTTAATGAAAAAAGGCTTAAACGCCCTGGTTACTTTAAAATTAATGAAAATTTCTTATTCTAACTTTTCTCTCGGTTGATCACACTGGTGAACGCATGTTTTGTCCCATACACATGTATTTTTTTTATTCTGTAGTATTTACATACAAGGAAACCAGATTTGCTATCAGGTATAGTTTAGAGAAATAAGAATATGGTCTATTCAATCTTTACGTTAAAAAAAATTTTTTGTGAGAGAAATAATTCCAGATTTGACTTAGAGCACATAGCATCGTTTATTCACATGAGAAAATAAAAGAAAAAAGCTGCAGGTGACTACAGACTACGATGCGTTCGTCTTTTATCAAAGGGAGTGGAGGGTGAGTTCCTGTCCGCATGTGCGAATGAGTCATAGACATTGCGCCACCTGCACCAATCCCGACTGCTTACTCGACTACGTGTTATGTCTCAAAGTGAACGCTGTGCTATTGCTCTTTGCTAGTAGCTTTTGTTTGTATGCGAAAACTGAAAAAATGCCACGCAAGTGCCTCTACCATCCGGATACGTTTTGTTATGTGTGCCGTGAATTTACATTCTACCACAATAGCGGAACTTTACCCCCTTAATACGAAAGTGTTATCAGCTTTACTTCTGCGCGCATACTTTTTTTCGTACACACGTTATAATCTCTGGTCGAATTAGTGATCGGAAGCAAAACGCTGTTCCAACAAGGGTTTATATGTATGTACATGGGGGTGCATGAGACTCACAACTGTCAAATCATTGAAAGAAATGTCCCTAATATTTTCAGCACATTCGTAAAATTGAAAAAAACGCAGTGCAAGAACATTCAAAATCATGTTTGTTCAAGGGCAATTTCTTATCTGTACTCCTGTATTATTGTGGCCGGACTGCTAATTTGTCCTCTGCTTTTAAACATTAATGTGAACGTCCATTAAACGTTTACGATCACAAAAAACAATTTAGGAAATACCTTTCCCAGCGGTTTTGGAAGTACAACAACCCCTCAAGGGATTAAAATGTTTTATTTTATATGTGTAGTTCATGAGAAAAACATTTGTGTTAAAATCTTTTATTTTATAGGTGTGGTTTAAAGCCTTTCCACACATCTTTCTGTACTCAGACGGTACGAAACCAAATGTCATAAAGCAGCAGCAGTCTTGTCAAACAGATATCAGCTGTGTCAATATTTGCTTGCTAATTCCATCGGTGATGGTGCATGACACGTTGCATTCATCGCCATAACAGTGAACACTGGTTAGAGTAATGTTAAAATTCAATTTTTATTTTTGTTAGTCCAAAATGTAGCTGGCGCAAAATTCTCTGCATTAGGTTAAGCCCAATATGTGTCAAATGAAAAAAAAGTTGAAATTTAAAATAAAAGAGCGAAAGAGGGCATCAGTGAAATACAGTATTCAAAATAACCAGTGGGGAGCACTAAAGTGAACTGGGAAGCCGTTAACGTTTTTTGTGTTTTAAATCTCTGAGTTTTCTTGACGGTCTATGAGCTTATTAATTTCATCTCCTTCTGATGGCGATGTTGAGGATATTACCATGAATGTAAGAAAATCACAACGTCATGAAAACCACTTCATTTTCCCGGTTGTAAGAACAAGAATTTTGTAAGAAGCACAGCGGGAAATGTTTACTCCCGTACTCTCTTCATAAAATTTCCAATTGAGACGAAAAATCTCACGAGTTCTATGATTTGTGGGGTGTGAATGGTTGTAACATTGTACTTAAAACGCCATCGACATTCTACCAAAATTCGAAAGATATGTTTCATTCTGCGCATTCGGAAAAAAATGATTCAAGATACTCCGGGTGCTGCAAGTGAATTCTGAGTTAAACACATGGACGAAGCCTTTTCATTAAAATTTGGAAGAATTATGTGGAGACTGGAAAATTCCCAAAATAATCATGTCCGATAATTTGGTGGGATTAATGATATTGATATTATTGGCAGAAAGCTCATTTGCTTTGATTTTAGCAGAAGAAGATGATAAACTTTCTGTCCTCTAAAGCACCGTCTTGGTGGTGATGGTTCCTGAATATATTTTTGGGTAAGTAAATATTTTAACAAAAAAAACCACATTATTTCAAACATAATGTTTGTAAATACATATTTTACAAAATTCTCTGGTAAACACAATTTTTTCTCCGGTTTTGTTTTTGTTTACATGCAAGTAAAAATGTACCGAGAAAAAACAATGTAAAAATAACATAAAAAGTCTTTAGAAAAATCATTCCCTCTTCCCCTGCACGAGGACCTTTTTTGGCTCCGCTTGAGTAATGTTTTCGTCGAATAACGTCTTCACTTTCCACTCGTTTAAGTAAGAACGGAGCAATAAATTCTTTGAAGAAAAGGTTAGAATTAAAACGTTTACATGGCAGTCTAGTACAATCCACGATTTACACCACTAACTTCGAGTAAGGCGAAAGATCTTTCGCTGAAAGTTATTAGATTCTTAGCACTACTAGTGCTCATTGGTTAACGAATGTTTCAGTTGCTGAAGTGACCTACATAAGGTAACTCTCGTAAGTGAATGTGTTTATTTGTGTGCTACAGTATAACAGAGAATGAAGGTGATTCCCCTAGTAAAACAAATAGTACTTAAGAAAAGAGTCATTTGTGTCATGAAGTGGAATTTTGGAATGATGATTTTTATTTACAATAAATCACAATATGGAAGCTTCCTCCTTTATAGTTTTCACGCCGCAGATAATAAATTGCCGAAAAAGTTTGAACAAACTATTTTTTGAGTTTCCTGTTAGATGAATACACCGGAAATAAGTTTGATGGGTGGTTTGAAAATTCATTCTCATTTGATTCCCTAAACTGTTTTCCTTGTACGGTGACAGGAAATAGGAACATTTAGCAACAGGAACGTTTCTTTAATAGCTTTGAAAAACGGAAAATCGAAGTTAGTGCTTGGAAACACAGTGTTCGGAAAGAGTACTTTTTTGTTCTTTTATTGTTCACAGAAAACAAGAGGACAAAACATTTTTTTTGACATGGGGAAAGAACTATTGCTGTTAAGACGATGTAATGTATCTTTATATCAACATGAGATTCAACATTTCAATGCAAAAGTCCGTCGCGTGAGATTATTTGCAAGAGTCCACAGTAAATTAATCCATCAACTCTGTTAAATTTCCAATATATTTGAACAATATTATATTGGCCATATCCAATTAATGTTAAAACGGAGAAAGAACAAATTTTCCGTTGGGCACTGTATTACAACCTTTGTGGTTTAATTATATCTGCAATTATGTATGTGATGTTCCGGTGTGCAGTAATCTAACAGCTAGATTGTGACTATTCGTTCGAAGTGCGTCCGGGTTCGAATCCAGGCGAGACATAGAGGTTGTTTGCCTTCCGACACATACTGTCTCCCTTTCCTGGAACCAGTGGCCCTATATTAAGGATAACCGACTGCTTATACTGTATACAGTTCATGTATTTGATTTTATTTATGCACCAACGTGAACTTCAGTATCCCTTTTTAAAGATTATCTTCTCATGAAGGTTATATTTTCGATATTCCTTTCGTACTTTGTGACACTTGTTATAATAGAGATTGTGAAAACTTCGAGCCACTCGTTACATTAAAGATTGGGCTACTATTTGGAGATTCTGAGTCTCTTACCAGAAGATAATAATTCATATGTTATCTTGTAAGTACGTCTCCAAATCTACAAATCTCCTCTTAATCGGATACCTTTCTATATGCAGATTATTCTGTGACAGTTTTGTTTTTCATATAACTTAGAAATTTGCAGATAGGTGTTGCAAGGTAATGTTAGGTTCTCCTATATATACCGTGGGATATCCTTAGATATCTCCCCTTTTTAGAAACCAGTTAGCTCTGGTGTTTTCCATATCATCAGTTTAGCCAGACGGGCACCTGCTGTAAGCCCTTTATCGAACACCGAAAGATCTACTGCTTTTCACGTTGTGATCAATACTACTGATTATTACTGAGGAGCAAAAGTCTTAAATATAGGCTAACCCACATGACCATATATTTTCATACATATTGCGTATGTGGCATTTACGTGCAGCTGCATAAAGGTCTCTTATTCAGTAGCTAGAGCTTATATATGACGTTTTTGCCAGGTGTTTTGTTCTAATTAGGCCACGTTTCACACACTTGTGACAGTGTATGTTAACCGTATTGCACCGCCAGTTTCCATTGCTGGTAGTGTCTCCTGGCGCGAGTCGACCCTAGTGTTTCTATGTTGTTTCATTGGTTTGTGATATGCTTTCCGCTTTAAAATATATTTATTTTGAAGTAAGTGTCAGCTACGAACCAATTCCATCTATTGGGTTTTACAGTATTTAAATCGAAATATTATTTACCTAAATAATGTGTCAAGGTCTTGTTGGTTTCATCAATCTATTCCTCTTTTCCTTAAGTGAGCTTTTGCTCATCTGGTACTGAAATGTTTAAGCATTAGCATATTAGCTGTTCATGTTTATGAAAGTTAGTATTTCCAGCGTCACTTTTTATGGATTGTCGGTTAACAGTATGAATAATGGTGGTTCCTTTTTTTCTTCAGAGAGTGATCATATCAAGTGTTCTTATATCGAAATTATGGAAATCATAAATTAAATAAACATTTTCGTAATATTCTTCATGCAGCAGCATGCTTTTCTATTGTAAATTCATGTTCAAATATTTTGCACCAAAGCTTCAGCAAGAAATCATGGCTACCATAGAAATACAGACAAGTCAATCCTTGTTTGAATACCTCACCTTCTAAACCAATAAAAGTTAGAAACTCTAATGATCTCTTCGTGTACAGCTCAGTGTGGAGCAAAAAGTGGGTCTCATTAAGATAAATATACTTTTCAAGTAGTATAAGCTCTCACAAGAACAACTGAAGAAATTGAAACCATATATACATGTTAAAGTACCACAGAACTGTCATTTAAGCGAACATTGACTTGTAGTATATAACGCACAACACTGAGTTGTTATTCTCATATGGTGGAACTGCATGAAGGTTCGAAAAAGTTTATCATTCCATTATCATCGGTGCAGAAAATTTCGGAAAAAACCTTCACATAAAGATAAGGAATGTAAGAGAACATAAATGTGGTCCTGCTTTATCGCACGCAATTTAATTTTGCCTCCGAAAAAACACGTGTAGCGCATACCACAGTTCTCAATATGAATAATTTAATTATTTTTTACATTGCAGGAATTTCTCAAAAGATTTGTGTTTATACAAAGTTTAGCTTAAACAAAAGATGTATGAAGACTCACTGGCTTGTCCTTACACACGCACGTGGTTCATTCTGTGCTTTAACTTTTTCAGATATGCACATAGCCCTCAAAGTTGAGTGTCTTATCTTTCACCACGTTATCCTGATGCATAATGCATCTGTGTTCTCAGAACATAGTGATCACGTAGTTAACGGCAGAAATATTAGTTTTACATTTTTTTGTTCGAGTAGAAGATGAGTGTCGATATTCCAGCGATTGATTTTTCATTACAAGGTCATAATTGTGAACTCAACTCTCATTACCAGCCACAATGCTTCGGAGAAAATTAGTTCCAAATTTTTCATAGCGACCAAGCAATGTGTGGCCTGTTTCAGGTTCCGATTTCTTCATTTCAGTAATTAGCCGACGCAGTAACCAACCAGCAAACTCTTTGTTCTTACCTAACACGTCAACAATATAATTGACACTATCTAAGCTAATGGTCAACTTACAGGATGTGGTATTCTGAGTTATTTTTCAATCTTCCCTGATAAGCAGCTCATCGGAATTTTGGCTGCTCAATTTGTAAATTGCGACTACCAGCTACCCACTCTGCGGGCGATCCTTTACGGCCAACATTCCTCCAATGTCTTGGGATTTTCTTACTCCAAGGCGAACACTGCTCTGAAGTTTGAAAATCACCAAATGCCCCTAATCTGGAGTGAATTTCCCTTTTTCATTTTCAAGAACTTGGAACTAATCGTTGTTTTATACACGTCGACACAGTTGAAAAAGTATCATGCATTTCAGACGTAAGTAATACGAATAATAGATGTTCGAAGTTCTACGCAGTAAAATGAAGCTATGAATAAATAAGGACCAATAAATAGGGTTTCGGAGTTTTATTACACAGCAAAAATCGCTAGCTTTCCGTCTGATTATTTACTAGGCAATCTGACTGAAAAATAGTGTTCCGAACATGATTTTGGTTGTTAGGCAACGAGTCATGCGGGAGACACCTGTCAGGAGGCATTACTAATTGAACACGTATCGTAATACACAATGGAATGTCCTTTGTTCCTTTATGAAGCAGACTGTTTTGTCCTTTAAATCACTTGAGCCCCAAGAATTTCTTCACTAACAAATAACTAAGTTTTAATGAAAAAGAACCGAATTCCAGAATACCCATCAAAAATGCTTGCTTTTTCCTTTACTCATGAAGTTCTAGTAAGGAAGATATATATCATGTACTAAAACTTGGCCAATTTTATCTTTCTTGATTTTAAAACAATGAACAATTCAAAATAAATATCCCTGTTCTGTACTTGAAAAAATGTGACTAATGTACATTGACGAAAACTGAAAGTAAGTAAGCAAACACACTTCTGCACTGTTCTCCGAAATAAGATGCCTACTTGATTGTTCAGAGAATCATGTAATGCATCTTATTTCATTGTACATCAAGCAACTTGCGTGTTTCTTGGAAATGCTTCGACACAGGACACCAGTGGCTCTAATACTTGTTCCAACTTCTATTGGCAGCCACGGTGGCGCAGTTGTCTAAGCGATGGCTTCTGACCATTTGTCCGAGATTTGTCCGGATTTGAATATCGGTGACGTATGATGTGTTTGTCTTTCGGCACTGGCTCTCTCCATTTCAGTGGCCGTAAATGTAGGACGGGCGACTCCTTATAGCCCATTGAATTGCTCACGGTGGTCGTTAAACCTCCAATCAAGAAAAAAAAATGCCTTGTGGGAACAAAGGCCATATCTGAATTCCTAACATCTTCGTGAGTAAAGCGACGTATCTCCCGTCCTTACTGGTAGTGGAACTTCTTTCTGAAATACAAAACGAATTTGTTTAATGCATAAAAATTTGCATAAGTTCCTTAAAAAGATAATTCTCATTTGTGCATGCTCTTTTTCGTTTCAAAGAAACACAGCTATCAAGTAAATAATAACAACATCCGTTTTATTTGCATAAAACAGTAAACAACGGGTAGCAATTTTCAGCACCTACGGGTGCCTTCTTCAGTCTTAGCCGTGGTTTAAGTACAACGTTACAAACCTAAATGGATGAACATAAAAATTTTAAATATGCTTGTGAAATGTACACAAACGAGAACGTACCCCACGTGCTGAAACAATTGAAAATTCAAATATTCAAATACTTTACCGAAGGCACGCAGGAACATGCCCCATACCCAAGGAAGCTCCAATGACACGTCATCGTTGTAAACGTCACCGCTGAACAAAATCTCCAAAGATTTCCTAATAGCTGTACCTCTGGCGGTAGCATACGGTACTATCTGTTGTAATTCGGCCCATTATTGGGCGGCATAAGATGCTATTACCTCCCGAGATAGGGCAGTGGATGCTTTATTGTTCAAGATGTTTCTTTTGTGTTCAGACAATCGTTTTCCAAAGGACCTCTTTGTCATACCTATATAAAATTTGGTTGCTTTCGCTGGCTAGCGCAGGGTTATATGAAAAATACCCCTGCGTTTGCCAGCGAAATGCTGAGCTTCCGGATGAAAGAAGATATTGTGATATGGACCTTGGATGGCAATTTCCAACTCCAAGTCTTAATTTCTTAAACGTGTTCCGGATGAAATAGGAAAGTCCTGGTACGTACGAATAGTTGCTGTCTCGTTTATATACATTTCACCTGCATATTTAAAAAGCTTCTGTTCATTCATTTAGGTTCCAAACGTTGTACTTAAACCACGTCTATGCTTGAAGAAGGCACCCAGAGGTGCTGAAGACTGCAACCAGTTGTTTACTGTTTTATGCGAATAAACCTGATATTGTTATTATTTACAATGTTGTTGGCGTACCAATACCCACCTTTTTCTAGTTTAACATAGCTAGTTTTTGGAAATGTTTTTTTAAAATTGTGTTTATTTTCAATTTCTTCATATGTAACAAAAAAAAAAGGAGAAATGTCTATCACTATATATGTTGTTATGTAAAATTCAGGAATCCAGTAAAACTCAATTGTTCCATAACAGCATTCAGTATCTTATTAAAAAGGTCCAATATATTAAATTAAGTTTCTCTGACTTTGGAGTATTTAATTATATTGTTCAATTGATGCATGTGCTGGCTCAAACGGCTTGTGAATTTGCCGCATGGTGAAACTAAGAGAAAAACGGCCTGCAAATGATAATTCTACAGAATAAACTGTGGCGAATTGAGAACAATGCAGTCTCTTGTATAACCTAACGTACATGTTAATTTGATCTGAGGTTACATTACATTCGCCATTATAGCTATTTTTTGCATGTTTGTTAATAATTTGTAAATTTGTGTTGGTGAGACAGTAATATCTGCAAATGCACGTTAACAGAAAAGTGTTAATTACTGTATATACAAGTACAAATCAATCAAAATGTAGTCACCTTTGTTGGCCACGCCCTTCTTCCATCATCTGGGAAGCTTTTTAATACAGCCCAAGTACAGTTAAGTGCGCGTTTGATATCGTCTTGGTTGGTGAACCGCTGTTCCTCCAGGGAATGGTTCAACGACCGGAAGTGGCGGTAGTCTTCTGGGGCAATGTCAGGGAATACGTTCAGTGCTGCAGTAGTTACAGCCCAGGAAACTGATCTTGTGAGAGGTCACTCGCGTGATGTCTCGTTCCATCCCTCTATAGTAGGAATACCGGCCGATAAGGAGTGCTGGTTGCTTTGACGTCAGTGGTGCGTACTGATCGTCGAGTTGACGGGCATATGCATCGGAGATGATAGTGGTGCTTTCCGGCAGCAGCTCGAACACCACGACACCAAACAGACATCAGGGCCTTACGTGTGTGTAAGCCGGCTTCAGAAGTCGGCATTGGCTTGCGTCTTGATTTCAACAACTGTTTGTAGGTGCTGATATTGTCATATAGGATCCATTTCTCGTCACCTGTCACAAGGGCGTCCAAGAACTGTTCAACTTGGTCACGCCCAAGCAGGGAAACGCATGCACTCACGCGATTTGTTTTCTGTGTGTAGAGAGAATACCCAAACTCCCTTCTCGCTTATCTTTCCCAATTTGGCCCAGGTGCGTGATAATACTCGTGTGAGTAGTTCCCAGCTGTTGGTGGGCTCACGTGGCTCTGGCTCGTCCTTCCTTAAGATTTTCAGCACGTCCATATCCACAATGGGGAACTTCCGGCTTTGGGAAGGTCTGTGGTATTACGATTTCCATCAAGAAATCCTTCGAACCAACAACAACACTTACGATGTGATACGGCATAGAGGTGCCCAAAGGTAATGTTTCTTACAGCACCTGCGGTATGCAGAGCGAAGAAACGTATATAGCATTCAATGGTGGATGTGATTCTTATTCCCTTCTATGTTGGATGACGCTTATACTCTTCGCCTTCTGACAGCTAACTGCTGCTGACTTAAGCCACGTACCTGCTGATGTCTTGCCGGTGTGCTGCGGATACTGAATAACCAATGTGCCTCGAGGACGGGATTGGGACTACGGGCATTTCGTCAACGGATAATACTTTCTTTCCTACACAAAAACCCTCATTTTTCGCTCAGTTTTCCCTGCAATAGTTGCACTCATGACCTTCTGCCTTTGGATATACATTCTGTTATGATGACTATTGTTTAAAACATATACGATATTTAGGAACGAAAATTTATGCCGCTAGTGAGCGGAATAAGTGCAATATGTTTGTGGATGATTTTTCCATTATTTCTGTTCAGTTAAAACTTATTGTGTGTTTCAATTCTCCTTTTTTGTAAAGGATTCTATTGATTTCGAATATACTACTTATTTTAAATGATGTGTGACTTTTACTTGTTAGCGTAAATTTATTCTCTATTTCGTAAATTTTCTTCCTGTCTGTTAATCTTGTTTGGTGCATTATTTTTTTCTACTGGAAAGTACTGAAATGATATATTAGGCGTCACATTTCTTTCATTTTTGTCATTATCATATTTTGTGAGCGAAACACAATTGTAAAACGAAGTATTTTTGGTTTCCATTGACTGTAATATACCAAACACTCTTCATATAAATACGCTTTCAAAAATACACGGTCATAGGACATTCGGTTTGGAAAACCAATCCACGAATTTACCAAGAGTGGAACTTTTTGATTGTAAAAAATGTGGTTTTTTATGTTTGTGGTCTCACTGATCTCCCTACGCACTGTAAGTCATGATTTATCCTATATTATGATATTTTTTGGTGTGAATTTAGGAATTGCTTTAGAAAATATGCTTTATTTAGAAAAACAGAAATAAATATTTTCTTGCAGTAGTATTTCAGAAAATAATTATATTAATATTTCATATAAATGAAATGGATTCTTTTTCATTTAAGCGGCGCGTGTCCTAGTGGTCAGCTTTCGTGACTGCATTGGAATTGACCTCAGGTTCGATCCTAGGCAGGCTCGAATAACTGCTGTACGTCGGATGGGCACGTTAAGCGGTCGCAGCACAGGTACTGATCACCCGGTAACAAATAGGAGCTTCTACCTCTCTTCCGTGTCACATTCCTATCGGACACTCTAGCCCAAATCTCCAGCTTCCTATTTCTAAGGGTTGTTCAAACCTGGGGTCAGACACTCTCTTCCAAAAATACTCTATATATGATCTGATGGAACATTTATAAGTATATACGCAAAAACTCGGTAAATATATAATTATCCATAAATATATAACATCGATATTCAGTGTTTTTAGCTGTGGAAGGAACCACAACATGAGATGAACCATACGAAAAAACTAGTGCTTTGGACTAACCTGTATCCGTTCCTTGAAGAGGAAATTTTGTCGACGCTATGATGCAGTGAATGTAATTCAATAAGTTTGCAGTGCCACAGCTATTCAATGCGAAGCTTGTCTTTTATGTCAATCAGATAACCAAAATTACCCATTATTACATATCATTACCATGTAAATAAGAAAAAAACATCCGTTCTTGACAATAGTGTCAAATGAAGAAAATTGTCGTTCTCATAGCCACGAGTTACTATTCTGCATTAAAACCTTTTCTTTTAGTGAAATGTAACATCCATATTTTTTTTATTTGTTATACACTAAGTGGCCACTTTATTATAACCACCTGACAGTTTTTGTAAATCAGCTATGGTTGCACGCTGTGGACGCCAGAGAGAGAGTCTATTATAAAAAGGGAAAGCTTAGTGCTTACGACAGTAATAGAAGTGATTTTTGGGTGACGAGATGGGTAAAAAATCCGATTTGACGGACATTCAACGTGGGATGATGGTAGGTGCTCGGAGCCATGGGGCGAGTATCACCGAAACCGCCGCATTCGTGAAATATTCCAGAGCAGCTGTTGTTAAAGTGTTTAAAGACTGGATTTTCAGCCCAAAACCTGGTTATCTACGTGCAACATATGTGATTGTCATCGACTAGCTCGGGCAGAACGGACAGTATCCAAAATGGTAAAAGACAACAGAGGGGTAACAGTGCAGCAAATTACAGACCATCTTAATCAAGGATCCCCTCAAATGATCTCTGCACGCACTGTTCGCCGTAAACTGCATCGGATGGGATATGGCAGCCGAAGGCCTGTTCGAACACCTTTGCTGTCTGCAGTTAACAAAAGAAAACGTCTCCAGTTCGCACAGGAACACAAGGATTCGACAGTCGATAATTGGAAACAAATTATGTGGTCCAATGAATAACATTTACAGTTGCACCATGCCGATGGCCGAGTGAGAATTTGGCGGAAACAGCACGAAAACATGGACCCCAAACGCATTGCTACAACCCTTCAAGCTGGTGGACACAACGTTATGGTTTGGGGGATGGTTTCTTGGCATGCTTTGGGCCCTTTAGTTCGTGTTGATCAACGTCTGACTGGCACATCATATCTAAACATCGTTGCGGACCAAGTGCATCCTGTCATGCGGATGGCTTATTCCAATGGCGATGGCTACTTTCAACAAGATAATGCGACCTGCCATAGTGCTCGTATTGTACAGGATTGGTTTCAGGAACATACCGGTTAGTTTACTTTGCTAAGGCGGACCCCATAATCTCCAGATCTCAACCCCATTGATAATTTGTGGGATGAAGTTTAACAAGCAATCAGACAGCTGGATCCACATACCTGCCATCTCACACTCCTGGAAAGTGCTATTCATCTAGCATGGTCTCAGATCCCACAAACCACCTATCAACATCTCGTGGAGTTAATGCCACGAAGAATCGACGCAGTATTAAAGGCAAAAGGTGGCCTAACGAAGTACTGAGGTGGTGGGCATTATAAAGTGGCCATTCAGTGTATAACATTTGGTCAGACAATTTTCAGTATAATATTCACATAAAGAATTTGTTAAATACGGAAGTAGAACTCTTTTCTGTAGATAGTGGATATCTCATACTTAAATTATAGTCAAGCGAGTTACTTTCGCTGCAATTATTATTTTCTTACAACACATGGTGTTGAAGTTCTAATGTGTTTTGAACCTCGCAAGAAATTAGAAATTCTATCGATTTGCTATGTAAACGGGATTTTTCTCTTTTATAGCTAAATTGTGATTTCTTTATAAAAATTGTTATGGGTGGCAGATATCAAGACAGAACCACGGACCGTAAACTTTACAGTCATATTACAACCTGCTTTAATTACAGAATTAGTTTTGCTCCGCATACTGTAAATATGACTCCGCATCACTTGCATATAAAATTTATTTCAGTTCATGCTCAAAAAATCCAGTAATTCCTCCAAATTTGCAGAGCTTTTGTTGTTTATACTTCACGGCGTTTTCTAAGATTTCCCTAATATTTGCAATCGCTTTTAAATCTATTGAATTTAAAAGCCGATTGAGATATGGGACATCTGTTTCATGTTCTTCAGACCAATTCAGCACAATTCTATCTCGATGGACACGAGAGTTATCTTGATACACAGGTTCCACTCTATCCTTCTTTTTTCAAAATCTGGACAAATTGCACTCACGTAATATTTAAAAGTGTCACATAATTCACAGGTTTCATATGATTCGACACCGGAAACAATGGACCAACTCTGTTCCTGGAAATGCATCACGCACACATGAACACTTACACCTATTTTTATGAGAGCTCTTTAGACACATTCTGGATTAAATTCTTCTCAAGCGTTCTGCATGGCTTTGGAGCGCCTATTATTGGAATTCAAGCACCATCTGAATTCCTCGGATCATACTATTTGTCGCAACTGTTCAATGGTCTATTGACCGCTCTGCTTTGCCCAAGCAAGGCAAAATTTCTTCTGGACAGTTGGTGATTTCAGACGTTTTCTAGTAGCGCAACTGAAAATGTCTAAGCCATACAGCTCTTTCCTTAGCGATCGATCTTAAACTGGTTTACTGGGTCCAGCCAGCATTATATTGTTGGAGCAGTTCTTGATAAGCATGCGCGCTCGCAGCAATTGCTAATGGTCACAGACACCAGCTATCCGGATTCGTAATAAAAGATTTTCTATCACAAATGTCCAGGCCTTCAATATTTATATTTCTTAAACTGAAATTAGAAACTACTGATTGTTGACTTGTACAATTCAACAAACTTCGACGGAGTGCCCATGTTCTCTTCCAAATCCACTGGCCTCTTTTGCCACTAAGTAACGCCACCTTTACGAATCGAAGTTGCACCTGTAAAACGAAATAAGGGATACTACGATTTCTTTAAATACATACCACATATATCCCTTGTCATAATCCAGCAGTATGATTTCTCAATATTTGTACAAAACTCATTACGTAAATCAACTTTATGATTATGTACAAGTTTCAATCAGGATTAGGTAATTTTTTGTCCGGTGTATTATTTTCTCTGCTCTTTTCCATACAGCAAAGTATTTAACAAGTAATTATAAGCTTTGAATAGTTCCCGCCATTTACCTTCTTCTATTCCCGGTCAGGTGATGCGTAACATCACAGCCTCTCCTTGAAACATGTCAACCCCGCCTTCTCGTGGTGCATCCTCTTCCCAATAAAGGGGCTCTGAAGACCGCCAATAGCGGTATAACAATACCATCGGGATTAGAGGAAATGCTATCTCACAATCACCAACCAACTTGGCCAGCGTGGTGAGTTATGGCCAAACCCCTCCAAAATGACTCCACAACTTAAATCATGGCCCTCAGTCTCCTGCAGATGGAATGTACCTGGCCAAGGCAGCGGCCAGTGCGGCAGGAAGGCAGAGGATGCTAAAAATCACCGGAGGACCGGACTAGGCAGCCATTTGATGCTGACCTTGGCTACGTATAATGGACGCTCCCAATCTTCTGATTCAAAGTTTCTTGAATTGGAAAAGGAACTACAAAGGATCAAGTGGGACATCGTCGTGCTTAGTGAGGTAAGGAGAAAAGGAGAAGATCCCATTGACCTGAAAAGTGGACATCTCTTCTACCATCGTGGGACAGATACTGCCAGAACTGAAGGATAAAGTTGTAGAAGTTGAAAATTTCTCTGACAGAGCTGCACGACTCGTTATCCAACTAACGAAAAGATACCAGGCTCAGAATATTCAAACTTATGCACCCAACACAAGTCATCCTGAAGAAGAAATTGAAGAATTTTATGGGAAAATTTGTCATCTATATAATAAAGGTAAGCAGCACTTGATGATAATTATGGGAGATTTCAATGCAATAATAGGGCAACAGAATGAAACTTCAGTAGGTAAATTCGGTCACGGCAACAGAAACGAGCGTGGAAATACTCTCGTTGAGTTTGCAGAGGCAGAAGGGTTTTTCATCTTGAACTCCGTTTTCAAGAAAAAGCCACACAGGAAATGAACATGGAGATATCAAAATAGGACGACAAGTAAAATTGTTTTTATTATGTGTAACAAAAAATTCGTCATAGAAGACTGCAGTGTGCTAAACAAGTTCAACACAGGTAGTGACCATAGATTGGTAAGATGTAAGATGCACCTCAACACTAAACTTGAACGTGGCAAGCTAATAAGACAAACAAAATGTATTGACATTACCAACCTTAAAAAACACCATAATACCTTCAAGTTGGAACTGAAGAACAGATTCTCTGCTTTAGAAGACCTAACATCAGAAGAAGTGGATATTTCTGAAGTTAACAGAAAAGTAACCAAAACTCTTGTGGAAACAGCAACATAATTAGCTGAATCTAAGAACAGGTTGCCTGTGAACAAATTATCAGGAAAAACCAAAATGTTGATGCAAAAAAGAAGAGAGATGAGGACAACTAAAGATGATGTGACTTCCAAAGTGGAATATATAAAGCTATGCAAGACAGTAAGAAAAAGTATCACTGAAGGCGTAAGAAAATTCAACTGTGAGCTAGTGAAGAAAGCAATTGAAAACAACCAAAACCTAAAGATAGCAAAGAAACATCGCAGTAAGGGAAGAAAACAGAATATGGCACTGAGAAAAGAAGATGGTTCTGTAACAAGAAATAGAGGCGAAATTATGAGAAGAGTGAAAGATTTCTACTCCAAATTATATGAAAGGGATGATACATGCACTCCAGACATCATGAAAGGTACCAGTACCAGAGTTCCTCCAGTCCTTCCAGCAGAAGTTGCTCATGCAATAAAGAACATGAAGCGGGGGAAAGCTTCAGGAGAAGATGGAATTACTGTAGACATCATACAAGAAGCAAGTGGAGAAATCGAAACAGTACTCGCCCAAATTTTCACTCGATGCCTTAATGAAGGGAAGATTCCTGAGGATTGGAACACCGCTACAAAGATCCTGCTATATAAAAAAAGTTGACATTGAGGATCTCAGGAACTACAGACCTATCAGCCTCCTATCAGTGGTTTATAAAATCTTCACTAAAGTTCTTTCACACCGCTTGAAGGTAACACTGGACATGGCTCAACCGAGAGAACAAGCTGGATTCAGGGGTGGCTACAGCACAATAGATCATATCCACGTACTGAGAGAACTAATTGAAAGAGCGAGGAAATATGAACTTCCATTGTGCATGGCTTTTATCGATTATGAAAAAGCCTTTGATTCGGTGAAACCATCAGCAGTTACAATGGCTCTGAAATCCTGCGGTATTGAAGATCCATACATTAATATTATTAATAACATCTATGAAAATGCAAGTGCAAAGATTCGGCTGTTTGCAAATACAACACACTTAAAAATTGGAAAGGGAGTGAGACAAGGTGACACCATATCTCCGAAGCTCTTTAATGCCACATTGGAGGGTGTCTTTCAGTCGCTGAGCTGGGAAAACAAGGGGATAAAATTAATGGAGATTATCTAATCCCCCTTCGTTTTGCTAACGACGTAGTCATTTTTGCAATTACCCCATTAGAGCTGCAGAGTATGATCCAGGAACTTGCTGACAAGAGTAAAGAATTGGGATTAAAAATGAACTTTCGGAAGACAAAAGTGATGTTCAATGCTTTTACAAGAAATGAAGATTTATCGATTGATGGAGAAAAGCTGGAGGAAACAGGCACGTACGTTTATCTTGGACAGCAGATATTAAGTGAGGGTCACATTGATGAAGAAATTAATCGGGGTACAAAACTTGCCTGGAGAGCTTTTGGAAGACACAGCATAATTTTCAAGAGCAATATGCCATTATGTCTTAAAAGAAAAGTGTTTGATCAATGCATCCTTCCAGTGCGTACGTATGGTGCAGAGACGTGGACCTTAACTAAAAGATACATACAAAGGCTGCAGACAACTCAAAGCAGCATGGATAGGTGCATGCTTGGTGTAACCAGGAGAGAAAAGAAGAGGAAATCGTGGATCCGAAAAATGACAAGCATGGAAGACATCATGATCAGAGTTAAATTCCTGAAATGGCAATGGGCTGGACATACTGCCAGAAGAACAGACCATCGATGGACAGCCGAAATTTTAGATTGGATTCCAAGAGACAGGAAAAGATCCAGAAGAAGACCACATGGAAGATGGGTGGATGAAATTCGAAAGTATGCGGGAGTGACATGGAGGAGACTGGCACAAGACAGACTGTTGTGGAGGAAACTTGGGGAGACCTTCGTCCGGCAGTGGATTGATAATGGTTGACAATGATGATGATGATGATATATTTCATGTTTTGTTTTGTTTTTTTGAAAATTTTTAGTCAAATTACAGAGCAAATATATGACGGCTTATGTAACTAAATTTGAAAGCGTATAAGTGTCAACGGCCATATTAAGCTGAAAACACCGGTTCTCGTTCGATCACCGAAGTTAAACAACTTCGGGCGCTGTTAGTACCTGGTAGGGTGACCACCTGGGAACACCGCGTGCTGTTGGCAACTTTTCTTCCCCCTCTGTGATGAAAAATATTTTAATTCAATAAATCGCTTTTAAAAACCCTTATATTCTTGTAAGATGTTTAAAATGTAATATCAATGCATGTGATTTTGGTCACTTGGCAAGCTTTCAAATGTATGTATATGTTTCCATTCCCGTTACAGGTTTCAACATCGCTTTATTAAGAAACGGGAACAGTACATTGAAAGTTGATCAGGGTGAAACTATGAAGAAAGTCAATTGTTGATGTTATTTACAATCACAGAAAGAGAGTGCAACTCGCAATTAGCTACATTCAGTTATGTTACCGGTCACTAACTGACCCACTCGACGGTGCCAAGTGATAAAGCAAATCGTTCCATTCTTAGAGCACAACGCACTGCACGCGCGGTGTTAACTGCACCGGATGCTATTGCCACTCTTCAGACTCGACTTACAGTTCGGTGTGCCGGCCAGTTCCGGCGTGTCGACATCTTTACTGAGTTCCATTGTCGTGCATGCAGATGCCTTGGCCACTTCTACAAGGAGTGTTCTGGTCTCCCTTCATTCACAAGTTTTCAGCCCACCACGTCATCTCTTTCGGAGTCTTCTGACACTCGTACAGAGCCTTCCTCAGTGTCAGAATTACGTGCTACGCCTCGTGCTGATGCACAGCCGCCTGATCTTACGGCGTCTGACTCCTCCTGATCTGAGCCCATCTATCGTTCTTGGTGCGACTCGGACATCTCTACTTTTGAAACCGTCTCTGATACCTCTACTACTGCACCTCATCTTCTAGAGCCCACTGAGACTGTCACCTGTACCCATCCTGTGGAAATCCAGAGTGGAGGATATTTTATCTAAAATTATTTAAACCCCAGATTTTAATTCTCAAAATAATACTTTCTAATTTAATGAAATATTAACAGTTTTTAAAAATGTATTGGTAACAACCACTGGGTAATTTTCCATGGATTGACCCCATTGGCTGCAGGGAGAGGGCAATGTCCTCCTCCTTTAGTGAGGCATGATGCCTCTGTTTACACTCGATGTAAGTTCAGCCCTCTACTGTGTCAGGAGTTATGTATATTAGAAAAACATATACATTTTGTATATATATCACCATTGTCATCATCATCATTGTCAACCATTCCCAATCTACTGCTGGACGAAGGTCTTATCAAATTTCCTCCACAACGGTCTGTCTTGTGCCGGTGTCCTCCATGTCACTCTTTCAAACTTTCGAATTTCATCCACCCATCTCTTATGTGGTTTTCTTCTGGGTTTTTTCCTGTCCCTTGGATTCCAATCTAAAATTTCTGCTGTCCATCGATGGCCTGTCCTTCTGGCAGTATACCCAGCATATTGCCATTTCAGGGATTTAACTCTAATCATGATATCTTCCACTCCTGTCATTTTTCGGATCCACGAGTTCCTCCTCTTATCTCTCCTGGTTACACCAAGCATGCACCTCTCCATTACTCTTTGAGTTGTCTGCAGACTTTGTATATCTCTTTTAGTTAAGGTCCACGTCTCTGCCCCATACGAAAGGACTGGAAGGATGCATTGATCAAACACTTTTTTTTAAAACATAAAGGCATATTGCTCTTAAAATTATGCTCTTTCTTCCAAATGCTCTCCAGGCAAGTTTTGTACGCCGAATAATCTCTGCATCAATGTGACCCTCACATGATATCTGCTGTCCAAGATAAACGCACGTGTCTGTGATCTCCAGCTTTTCTCCATCAATCGATAAATCTTCATTTCTTGTAAAAGCATTGAACATTACTTTTGTCTTCTGAAAATTCATTTTTAATCCCACATCTTTACTCTTCTCAGCAAGTTCCTGGATCATATTCTTCAGCTCTGATGCGGTAGTTGCAAAAATGACTACGTCATCAGCAAAACGAATGGGGGTTACATAATTTCCATTAATCTTTTTCCCTTTGTTCTCCCAGTTCTGTAATTGAAAGACATTTTCCAATGTGGCATTAAAGAGCTTCGGAGATATGGTGTCGCCTCGTACCACTTTTTTCCAATATTTATGTGTGTTGTATTTTCAAACAGCCGAATCTTTGCACTTGCCTTTCCATAGATGTTATTAATAATATTAATATATGCAACTTCAATACCGCAGGATTTCAGAGCCATTGTAACTGCTGATGGTTTCACCGAATCAAAGGCTTTTTCATAATCGGTAAAAGCCATGCACAATGGTAGTTCATATTCCCTCGCTCTTTCAGTTAGTTCTCTCAGTAAGCGGATATGATCTATTGCGCTGTAGCCACTCCTGAATCCAGCTTGTTCTCTCGGTTGAGCCATGTCCAGTGTCACCTTCAAGCGGTGTGAAAGAACTTTAGTGAAGATTTTATAAACCACTGATAGGAGGCTGATAGGTCTGTAGTTCCTGAGATCCTCAATGTCACCTTTTTTATGTAGCAGGATCATTGTAGCGTTGTTCCAATCCTCAGGAATCTTCCATTCATTAAGGCATCGAGTGAAAATTTGGGCTAGTACTGTTTCGTATTAAATATATATATATATATATATTTCATGGGTTGTTTTTTTTTTTTTTTGAAAATTTGTAGTCAAAGTTAGAGCAACTCTTTGACGGCTTATGTAAGTAAATTTGAAAGCGCATATATCTTCAAAATAATCTTTAATAAATGCTAAAAGATATGTTACATATGAAACAGCCAGCGGGAATATAACAAACCTTTTAGGCTTACCGGTTCGAATCACGTTTCAAAGCAGCCAGTAACAAGAAACGTCAGTAGAGACTGCAAAAATCAAAAGTAAATAGCTCAGGCTTGAGTAATACATCAACAAAAAAGAAAAAAACCTTTTGTGAGGTGGGGAAAAAAAAGGTCAGTAACCAATAAAAGTGATCGTAACACAGAACAACCAAACGCATTGCGGCTACGAGCCGGTAGTACACACTATAAAACAGGCAGCACTTCAGGAACGCAAATGAACACCGACACATGTAGAAAAAAAAACGTTCAACAAGGCGCCAAAACAACGGGCACAAAATAAATTGATGAGAAAATGATGCATAATACGATGCACACATGAGATAACACTAGTAGAATAGCAAGTCAAAAAAAACGCTGCCTTGTAACTGAGGCATAATTAATAATAAACTAAACACTTACCCCATAGGGTAAAAAGAAGAATGTTAACCAAAGACTGTACGCGAGTTAAGGCAAAACAACAGGAAAAGAGATTATACACAAATACAATGAAATCCACAATAACTACACAACGCGAGGTCAACTCTCAAAATCACACTTGATACAAAAATCACAGCACAGGCACGGTATAAGTAAGAGTGAAGAAAGTACACAAGAATTCACAAAGATACTACACAAGGTACGACCTATGATAATACCATAAAACCCAAAGACAAGGGAAGGGCTGCCCTCCGCAAAGCCAGAGGGCCGCGAAGAAACGCTAAAGCACTCAACACAATGCAACGTACAGTGATAACGCCTTCCGCCCATTGCCAAAGTTGGCAGAGGGAGAAAAAAAGAAAAAAGCGTAACGGCTACTAGCCGGTACAACACAACAAAAAGGGACAAATTAACAAACATTCAACACTGTGAGAACGCTAAATAAACGCCGACACATTTGGTCTGACGAACCAGTAGAATGCCAACGGGCAACATTAAAAATCTAAAGAAAGATGCATGGTAAAACATACTAACACAATCGTAAAATCGAAAGAAAAAAAGATACACCCGACAACCCACCCAGTACACATAGGAATCCCAAACGGCTCTGCCAAAAGGAACTGAGACATTTGGTAGTATGAAAACGATCACCCGTCCCAAACTGTACAACTAAAATGAAAACTGGGGCATAAGTAATATTAAATCAATCACCCGCACTGCGAGGTGAAAAGAAAATTGTTGACCAACGACTGTAACCGATTGTAGGTATAACAACAAAAAAATCCCGTATGATTATACACATATATAATGCAAGAAAACAAAACACATAACACAACTTGAGGTCAACACTATAAAGCGCGCTCGATCGAAACACCCACAGTGTGGGGTAAAAAGAAGATCATTAACAAAACATCATTGACCGACTTGAATCAAAACAAACAATAAACTAGGGTTATACACAAAATTAGCAAAAACAAAAGGAAACCCCCAAAAGAAGAACACAGCACAGGGACGGTGCCACTCAAGCGAGAAATATACATGAATCTATACTGAAAACACACGCCCAAAGCAAGGACGATGAAATTACCAACATGAACCGCTGCCAAATCACAAAACAAAAAAAAATGGTAAAGTCACCACCTGAGTACAACAGGAGAAAACACTGAAAAAAAGTAAAGGATCAACAGTTTCAACTGCCACGTAATGTCCCCACATCCACCCTACACTTCTCGTTCCGCTAAGGACAAAACCTCACGGAAACATTCCATTCCCCCCCCCCCGCCCTCCCCGGTAAATCGAGAATGGAAAGAAAGAGACACAAAACGAAACGCAAAGACGAAATGAAAAAAGAAAACAAACGGGAAATAAGCCACAACCAAAAACGAGCCTGGAAGAAAGCGAGCAAAAAAATCAGGAGAGACAGGATGACAAAACATAAGAACAGGAGGAGAAAAAAAGTTACAAGACACACAAAACAAGGAAACTAGAATCGAAAACTAGGGGGAAAAGACGATAGACAACAGAAAAACCAAAATAAATGCTAAACACAGACCGAAGAGGAAACAAAGACAGGAAGATACACGCGAAGCCAACGAAAAACCGGATAACAGAACAGCACTAAAAAACAAGAACCCAAAGGGAAGACATGCTCAGAATCAACAAACGAGCAAAACAAACAACCGAAGAAAAGTGCACCGCAAAACCTCGGGCACCGACCGAGGGGACCTGGGCACACCAAACGGGAGGGAAGAAAAAAATGGAACCCCTAGGGCAGCAAAGCAGCAGCCCCATTCACAATGGAAAACCAAGGCAAATGAGGGGACCAGATCGAGAAAAAAGCGGGAACTTCCCGCCGAGATTGTGCAATGTCATACTTAAGTTGTATGATCGAGTGAATAGAAGAGCGGTATCTACGGCACAGGAAAACCCTAGCCGAATGATACCGCCTAAGCTAAGGACGATCCACGCTGAAATGATAGAAATGATAAATGGTCAATTTAGCATGCAAAACCAAGAAAGCACAGACATGATTATGAGAAGCTGAAGGATGATGAGAACGTAGAAAGTAATAGTGAAACATGGCATGGGAAAGAGGACAGACCTTAGAAAGAAACGAAAACATAAGAGAGAACAAGGGTTGAAGAACTAAACAAGAATCAAAAGCATGAGCGACGTCCCCAAGAGTGGAACAAAAATAACAGAGAGGGGAGGGCAAATGGCAAAAACGATGCAATTTACGGGGAGTGAGAAACCTGCGGTGAAGATAAAGCCAATGAATATCCTTAGCCTTTGGGGACGCCAAAGTAGACAGTGGATCAGACCAGGTACGACAAAGCTTAGCAGAAGGAATGGATGGAATGGCACGCGGAACATCAAAAGCAGTCAGAAAGTGAGTATAAAGAAGTTTGGCAGTAACCTGATGAACAAAGAAAGGTGAATCGTTGAGAAAGACAATAAACGGAAGACAGAGGGACTGCGACTAAAAAGAAATACTACCGAAAGATGTCACGAGAGAAGGGTAAAGGCGTTGAAGACCAGAATGAATTAGACGGAGTTGCGCGCGATGGCAAAGGGTATCAGCAAGAGGAGGCGAGATTTGAGAAAGATATTTCCAACGGAGAGTAGAATCCACCAGCTGAGAAACCTGCACTGCGCCACTGGCGAACCAGGTGGAGAAGTGCAAGTACTCAGAGGTGGGCGAACGGAGGGCTGAGGAAAAGAAAAGAGGTTCCGCAAGGAGATCGTTAGTCGAGGAAGGGAGGGTGCGGACAGGACATAAGGATTGCCAAAAGGAAAAAACGGAACGATAAGTGTCGGGAAAGTGGTCGGGGATGAGGGAGAAAAGGTCCATGCGGATAAAAGTAGCAAAGAGTGAGAGAAGGACTGCGACGGAAAAGCAAAGTATCAACGACAGAGGTATAAGAAGTGAACGAGAGAGAGAAACCATGAAGAAAGTGCTGGAGACGAAATGCATCGGACTTACGAGAGAGGTCAGGAAGAGAAAGGCCGCCAAAAGAGACAGGGAGGACGAGTGTGAAGCGGTGCACCCAATGAATCACGTCCCAAACAAAGTCCGTGAACGTGTGTTGAACATGACAGAGAAAAATCGGAGGGGGAATGTGTGCGATCCATGAATGCAGAAGGACAGGTAAAAGGAAGGTAGAAACAAGATGAGCACGACTAAAAAAAGAAAGAAAAGGTTTAAGATGACGAAACGGGGCCAGAAGACGATTTAAAGACTGAACCAAAGGAGACCAGGTGGCAGCCGCAACAACAACCGGGCTGCCATACTGGACCCCAAGGAGCTTTATGAGCGTGTTCGACCAGCGGGCCCCCCAAAGGCGGTCCTCGCGAGTCGACCACGATCCGGCCCATAACCCAACAGATTTTGCGAGATTTAATTCAGAACCAGAAAAACAGCATATTCTCGGTAAAGAGAAAACACCACACCGAACGCCAGCTCAGTGCGTAAAAAAAGCGCGAGGTCATCCGCATAAGCGGACAACACCACACTATGATGACGAGATGAGGCAACCCCTCTAGGAATCGATGGGAGCAATCGGGAGCGAACCGAAATCAAAAATGGCTCAAAAGCAATAGCAAACAGCTGACCCGACAGTGGGCAACCCTGCCGGATCCCGTTCGCAAAAGTGATAGCGGCAGTCATGAAAGTGGAGGTACGGATCCGAAAAGAAGAATTGGAATAAAGATGAAAAAGTGCTTGACGGAAAAGGGAAGGGGGGAATCCAAAGCGGCGAAGAACAGTAAAGATATAAGATTGGTTAATTGAATCAAAGGCTTGTTTTTGGTCAATGTTAAATATAGCAAGAGGTTCAGAAAGACGAGAGGCAAGAGCATATAAATCACGGATAGTAGTAATGTTAGTAGCAATGGACCGGGAAGGAACAGTGTAAGTCTGATCAGGATGAATTATGTACTGTAAGACGGGATTAAGGCGTAGAGCAAGAAGTTTAGCGAAGATCTTGTAGTCAGTGTTAAGAATAGAGATGGGGCGCCAATTGGAGAAGAGACCAAGATTACCGGTTTATCGGGATAAGACGGTGAAAGGCGAAAGAAAAGTCAGAAGGGATAGAACCAGAAGAGGAAAGAATGGAGTTAAAACAGGCAACTAGGAGGGGGAGAAAAGCAGATAGAAAGATCTTATAAAATGAAAAGGAGAGACCATCAGAACCAGGGGCAGAACGTTCATTAAGGGAAAAAATAGCAGTACGGACTTCAAAAGGGGAGATCGGAGAATCCAAGGAATTAAAAAAACAAGGTGGAACTAGAGAAAGAGATTGTAGAAGACCGGATTCAGCTGCAGGCGGCAAAACCGGAGCGTGGAAACGTTCAGTGTAGTGCTCGAAGGTCAAGTCACTAATACGAAAGGGGTCCGTAACGACAGAATCGTCCGGCATACAAAGAAAAGCGAGAGTGTTTCCCTTAACTCGGTAGGTCTCAAGGGGACGAAGGTGTTGGAAAGGGTCATCGAGAAACCAAATCTGAGAAAATTTTAAACGGGTCAATGCTGAGGAAGCAAAAGAAGTGAGAATGCTACGAAATTGAAGATCGAAAACGGCTAAAGAAGGGTCAGAAGGAGAGAAAAACTGCAATTTATTACGGAGAGATGTAAGATCAGAATAACGTTGTTTACGGAAAGAGAAAGAATACTTACGAGCAAAAGAGAGAATGGAAAGCTTGGTGGACAGCCACAGAGCTACTGGGTCGACCGAAGATGAAAGCTGGCTAACTGAGGAAGAGGGAATCGAATGGGTTTCAGCATGAAAAACCGGATCAGATAGAAAGAAATCGTCTAAGGTCCAAACTGGGGAGGGGGAGGGACAGCAAAAATAGGCAAGAAGAAACGTAACAAAACAAGACGATGATCTGAAGAAACAGAAGGGTGATGGGTGACTTCAACAAGGGAGGGGAGCAGGAATCCGGAAACAAAAACGACCTAGTCTAGCCGCTACACAGGGGGAAGCGGCAGGAGGAAACCAAGAAAATTCACGGGACTGAGGGTGAAGAGAACGAAAAGCATCAACAAATCCGAAATTATAAACCAGTTGTGAGAGCTCAGAAGAAAGGTCAAGGCGACTCTCCGCGGAACCATCACGGTCAAAGCCCGGCTAGATAGTGCAGTTGAAGTCACCTCCAACAAGGATAATATCAGAAGACGGAACCAAAAGAAGAAAAGAAGTTAAATGCTGGAGAAGGGCGTCAGCATCATCAGAGGATTGGGGAATGTGAAGATTAAAAAGATGAAGTCTGTGGGATAAATAAGTAAAAGCAATACCTTGAAACGAACCCAGTAAGCTCTGTGACTCGACAACATCGGAAATTTGGGAATAAAACTGGTTATGAAACGCAAAAGCAGTGCCGGACCCAATGCTGGACAGGTAGTTATGAAAAAATATATAGGGCCAGTGTCTTCAGCGAGAAAACCAGGTCCCCAAGGAACAGTTCGTCTCCTGGAGTAGGAGAATGTTAACCCTCAGGAAACGGAAGTCCTCGAAGACCAAAGCGTTCGCGGCCGAAGACGCAAGCCCTCGGCAGTTGAAACTATTGATCCTTAACGCAGACATCACGGGGAGGTTGCATCCAACCCTCCAGCTCATTCTGCAAAATCTTAATCTGATAGGACAGCCGGCGTGAACCCTGTTCACTACCTTCTGGCAAATCGATGTTCAAAAGCACTTCGTGGATTTGACGCAGTTGGCAAATCATCTCAGGCAAGTGTGAAATTTTACTTGGAATACAAGGGATGGTTAACAGCTTAGCCCGTCGAGGACGGGTAGTCAGAGCCAAAAATATCAGTAAAAGAGAGTGGTGTGATTGGAACGTAAATTTCAGCAAAAACATACATGATTTCTATCAAGGTAGTGGAGCGGGAGTCATCATCGGAGTCCGCCATTAAGGGATCATCATCAGCCGGAGTGGAGACATCCATGCTATCATCAGGATACAGAAGAGCATAACGGTTGGATACAGGTAATGGTAGCTGGGAAGCCCGCGCTCCAGGAGGAACAGAAGCAGCAGCCTTCTTGGTCCGCAGACGATCAGAAGTACGTGGTAGGTGCGATGAGACAACAGGAAAATTTGGTCGCTTGTTCCCTTTAGGTTTCAGCACCGAAGGTATAACGGCAGACGGCAAAGAAGGAGACTGACACAGGTCATCAGGCGCCGGAACGGAAGGAGTCGGGGCCGAAGGCAAACAGTCGACTACTGGCTGATCAGCAGGCACCGGTGGAGCAGGCGCAGAATCTGGGGCTGAAAGGCTCAATGACCGCCTGGGCGCCAGCCACAGCATCGGAAGAAGTAGTAGGTGTAGAGGTCGGCCCAGCACTCAGTGAAGCATGGGGGCAGGCAGAAACCAGGAGCCCTTCACCCTTACAGCGAAAACACTGCACACCAGCAAACAAGTTAAAAATATAGGTCCAAGCTACGGTAATAAGTTCCAGGGTGGATGGTCGGTTTACTATTGCATCTGCAGTCGGAAATATAACTCTGTATTGGCAACGTCTTCCCTGAACATGTTTCAGGGGGAGTCGCGTGCGCCAGCAGGAAGGTATTTTGTGGTACCAACCACACGGCCTAAGAGTTTAAGGGCGTCTACCAACGCTGAATCAGGAACTGCAGTAGGAACTGGAGACAGAGTGACAGTCACAGGACGTTGAGCAGCTGCTACCGGTTGAAGATGGACAGATCCAATACCCAGGCCATAAGCCAGGATTTTATCCAGCTGGTGGGTGAAGTGCACGACAACACCCCCTGCCAGGCGTATAATCGACACAATACTTTCACCGGAAACAACAGCAGAAACAACACTTAAATACTGGGGGAGAGGGGTGTCGCGCAAAGCAGGAATAAAAACACTTAATAGAAGACCAGAGGAAAGCCTCTTTCCTTGAGGTGATTCAGACGGTAACGTAATCCGCAATGCAGAAGCATCACGAGTAAACTGAGGTATAGCAGACACAGAAGCACTTGGTAAAGATTTCGTAGCACCCACGGCCTCTGCAAACGACCGAGATGCAAGAAATGAAGAACTGGGTGCCCCGGACCCAGCCTCCGACACATTGGTAGACAGCTTTATCTTTGCAGACGAGAAAACAGCACCAACCGGCAAAAAACCACTCATGGTTGACACTGAAGACACAGACGACGATGAAGAAACAGCTGAAGAGGTCAAGGAAGGATATAATGCACTCATGCTGGCTGAGATAGTAGCCTGCTCGGCTACTAAGCCTCACGATTCGAGCGTTGCGACTTGCAACACTCAAAAAACAAAACGAACGAAAAAATATGCGTGTACGGCTGGTACACAGCCTCACTCCTTGTGAGGAATAAACTCAGGCAAAAACAGAACGTAAACTATCAATCACAGAGGCAACAAACACGTACTTCACAAAACATTCTTGACCCACTCGGGAGCTCGAAACAATGGGACCGATCAGTTTAAACGTCAACGGCCATATTAAGCTGAAAACACCGGTTCTCGTTCGATCACCGAAGTTAAACAGCTTCGGGCGCTGTTAGTACCTGGTACGGTGACCACCTGGGAACACCGCGTGCTGTTGGCAACTTTTTTCCCCCTATGTGATGATAAATATTTCAATTCAATAAATCGCTTTTGAAAACCCTTATTTTCTTGTAAGATGTTTGAAATGTAGTATCAATGCATTTGATTTTTGTCACTTGGCAAGCTTTCAAATGTATGTATATGTTTCAATTCCCGTTACAGGTTTCAACATCGCTTTATTAAGAAACGGGAACAGTACATTGAAAGTTGATCAGGGAGAAACTATGGAGAAATTCAATTGTTGATGCTATTTACAATCACAGAAGGAGAGTGCAACTCGTAATTAGCGACATTAAGTTGTGTTACCGGTGACTTACTGACTCACTCGGCCGTGCAAAGTTATAAAGCAAATCGTTCCATTCTTAGAGCACACTTCCAGTCTTCTGTTTCTCATACTTTAGTAAAGAAATTTGCACCCAGCTACGAAGGTCCATATCGGGTGGCAAATGTATATGAAAATAACATTATCCTTGAAAAACCTGACAATCAATTTCAATACGTACACGTTGCTCAGTGTCGCAAGTATCATGAACGAAATATCGATTTTATAATCAACCCTACTCAACCTTCTGTTCCACAGACTCAAGAGTCTGTATCTCACGATCAACCTCCACAAATTTTGGACGAACCGACAAACATTTTTGAAGAATCTCCAGTGATTTTTTCTTCACATTCCCCTCCTCAAGACGGGCTTCCAAACACACAACCTGATTCTCCCATGAGACGAAGGCTCGAATCAAGTTCTTCAAATACTAGTATCGTTCCTTTCCCTCCAACCATTGCCAATACTATTGCTGCACCGTTTCCTGATAACTCTGCACCACCACAAGCTCCTACTTCCTTGAATACCTCGTCAGAGAGTATTCCTATAGGCAGAAATAAACATCGCCTTTCACGACCACTAACTTACAGCAGCGACTCAGAGTCATCAGATATTTCTGATTTATCAGTTATGGACAATAGTTTGACGATTCCTAAACGTCAGACACAAATTACAAACCGTCCAGCAACACCAAAAGCTGGTCGAATACGTAACTTGTCTCCCCAATCTGCTTCGCCGCAACAGCGACGAAGGCAGAGATCCTTGCATCCGCCCGGGTTTCGCCCCTGGAACCTACGCTCAGGGCAAACAGGGCCGATGCCTGCTTCTACTCTCATGCCCAGAGGTAGAAAGCGAAAACAAACGATGTGGCCGGAGCCACGTCCATCCAAAAGAACGCTGGAAGGACGGCACGGGCACCAGCACAAAGGGACTACATATCAAAAGCCAGGGGGAGCCCGTTCCTGTCAGCCGCTGGGATTTCCTGACCGACAGACTTCGGCCGTTCCTGATCGACGGACTCCAGCCGTTCCTGACCGTTCCTGTCAGCCGCAGGGATTTCCGGATCGACAGACTTCAGCCGTTCCTGACCGTTCCTTTCAGCCGCAGGGATTTCCTGACTGACAGACTTCAGCCGTTCCTGACCGACAGACATCAGCCGGTCCTGACCGTTCCTGTCAGCCGCCGGGATTTCTTGACCGACAGACTACAGATGGTCCAGATCCAGTCAAGTCTTTGAAGAGATCTACGCCACATGAATTTACCAGTCCGATTAGGCCTGGAAAACGTTATCGTACTAGAGTTTTTTATGCGTCCTCGAGATAAGTAAGTTCTCGTGGACAGGTTCTTTTCTCCGTTTGTTGTTTTTCCTGCACGACCAGTTGGCGTGTCAGACCGAATTTCTTTTTTTCGTGTGGGCCTATGCATTCTTTTTGTGTATATATGTGTTTTTTTTTTATATTTCTTCTATGTCCATCTACTAGTCCAAATTTTTTTTTATATATATGTGCTTAGGGGTAAAATAATAAAAATTGTTACTGTTAGGCAGCTACTGGCAATCTTCGCTGCTGACACAGTTGGTTTGTATTCAACGATACTATGTAGATGTAATTTGAAATCTATATCTATGTGCTTAGGGATAAAATAATGAAAATTGTTACTGTTAGGCAGCTACATGCAATCTTCGCTGCTGATACAGTTGGTTTGTAATCAACGATAAAATGAGGACGTAATTTGAAATTAAAAAAGTGATTCCTGCTAGGCAGAATAAAAGGAAGGTATGCAGATGCAGATTTGTTTTGTTCAAGTATAAAAGTGCTTCACAGGCAATTGCTGCGGTCACAGATTTCTTGATTTTGTCATGCCAAGTTTGATATTCTACATACCGCTGCCACCAAAATAAAAACAAAAAAGAGGACGATAAACGTCAATCAGCGAAGTGTAAGACTTGCACTCCAAAATTGATAGGTTTTTCGGGAAAAAAAGAAAAAAAATTAAGGGGGAGATGATGTAACGTATACTCTAGATTCACTTTGCTTTTGATTTTACTATATCTGGTTATTTTTATTTTACTAAGTAAATTATCTTCTTACTTAACGAGATGTTATTTCTCCCGCAGAATGATATCTGGCAATGAGTGTAAGTCATGAAATGGTGGTAGCCAGTATAAATAGGCGCGTTCAACGATACCAGGGAGAGCTTTTTGTTTATGTGCGTAGAGAGCTTTTGTTTATATGGAGAGAGCTTTGGTTATAAGCGTAAAGAGAGCTTCGTTTATGTGATTAGGTTCTTCGTCATTATTGTGCTGAGATTCAACGAAAGTTCAGATATCGAGTAGTTGTGTGACCTGTGAAGTGTATGTTGGATAATACCAGGAGTTTCATTAAATAGAGATTTTGTTGTAAGTACGTTTTTCTCAGTTCATAGTTTTGTCAGATCTCTGTCTGACTGTTAGGTTTATTTCATTAAGTGTTATTATTAACAACCAGCATAAGACTTTATTCATCTTAATTACTACTACAACATTACTAGCAGTTAAAAGCTTGTTCATTATTATTACTGCACTACTAGCAGGAAAGTTTATTCATGATATAATTAACAACACAACAACCATTAGAAGAAAGCATATTCATTATAACAGTTACACACGTACGCACCGCCCACACAGACATATATATATATATATATATATACATGTTTACGTAGACATCATACGACCTTTGCTATCAACCAAAGCCTAAAGATAGCAAAGGGACATCTCAGTAAGGGAAGAAAACAGATTATGGCACTGAGAAAAGAAGATGGTTCTGTAACAAGAAATAGAGGCGAAATTTTGACAAGAGTGAAAGATTTCTCTCCAAATTATATGAAAGGGATGATACATGCACTCCAGACATCATGAAAGATACCAGTACCAGAGTTACTCCAGTCCTTCCAGCAGAAGTTGCACATGCAATCAAGAACATGAAGCGGGGAAAAGCTCCAGGAGAAGATGGAATTACTGTAGACATCATACAAGAAGCAAGTGGAGAAATCGAAACAGTACTCGCCTAAATTTTCACTCGATGCCTTAATGAAGGAAAGATTCCTGAGGATTGAAACACCGCTACAATGATCCTGCTACATAAGAAAGGTGACATTGAGGATCTCGGAAACTTCAGACCTATCAGCCTCCTATCAGTAGTTTATAAAATCTTCACTAAAGTTCTTTCACACCGCTTGAAGGTAACACTGGACATGGCTCAACCGAGAGAACAAGCTGGATTCGGGAGTGGCTACAGCACAATAGATCATATCCATGTGCTGAGAGAACTAATTGAAAGAGCGAGGGAATATGAACTTCCATTGTGCATGGCTTTTATCGATTATGAAAAAGCCTTTGATTCGGTGAAACCATCAGCAGTTACAATGGCTCTGAAAACCTGCGGTATTGAAGATGCATACATTAATATTATTAATAACATCTATGAAAATGCAAGTGCAAAGATTCGGCTGTTTGAAAATACAACACACATAAAAATTGGAAAGGGAGTGAGACAAGGTGACACCATATCTCCGAAGCTCCTTAATGCCACATTGGAGGGTGTTTTCAGTCACTGAGCTGGGAAAACAAGGGGATAAAGATTAATGGAGATTATCTAACCCACCTTCGTTTTGCTGATGACGTAGTCATTTTTGCAACTAGCCCATCAGAGCTGCAGAGTATGATCCAGGAACTTGCTAAAAAGAGTAAAGAAGTGGGATTAAAAATGAACTTTCAGAAGACAAAAGTGATGTTCAATGCTTTTACAAGAAATGAAGATTTATCGATTGATGGAGAAAAGCTGGAGATAACAGACACGTACGTTTATCTTGGACAGCAGATATCAAATGAGGGTCACATTGATGAAGAAATTAATCGGCGTACAAAACTTGCCTGGAGAGCTTTTGGAAGAAACAGCATAATTTTAAAGAGCAATATGCCATTATGTCTTAAAAGAAAAGTGTTTGATCAATGCATCCTTCCAGTGCTTACGTATGGTGCAGAGACGTGGACCTTAACTAAAAGAGACATACAAAGGCTGCAGACAACTCAAAGAGGCATGGAGAGGTGCATACTTGGTGTAACCAGGAGAGATAAGAAGAGGAACTCGTGGATCCGAAAAATGACAAGAGTGGAAGACATCATGATCAGAGTTAAATCCCTGAAATGGCTGTGGGCTGGACATACTGCCAGAAGGACAGATCATCGATGGACAGCCGAAATTTTAGATTGGATTCCAAGGGACAGGAAAAGACCCAAAAGAAGACCACATGGGAGATGGGTGGATGAAATTCGAAAGTATGCAGGGGTGACATGGAGGAGACTGGCACAAGACAGATCGTTGTGGAGGAAACTTGGGGAGACCTTCGTCCAGCAGTGGATTGATAATGGTTGACAATGATGATGATGGTGACATGTTTACGAGATTATTTTATGAACATAACTTCGGTCATCTAATTACTCTTTACTTTGACTAAATAATTAGAAAAAATATATACTTTAAAGTGTGCTGTGTACTTTTTTCAATTGTTTAGGCCAAATGAGTAAAAAGAAAGTCCGTGATTCACCTCTTTGATGTAATAAAATTCTTATTCGGGTTGTAGGACTCAATAGTAATAGGACTCAATAAGATGTTTTTCTGTTTTGTTTTTTGGGGAAACAAACGAAAACGTGCTATTCTCGTCAAAAAACTTTGATTTTCATCACAACTGGATACCATTAGTTTTTTCAGTAGAAAAACATAAGTTTAATGAATATAAATTTGTCTTGAAAGAGTGGTCCCTTTAGATAGCGTCCATTTCAGAATTTATATCACTGCTTTTCTAAATAAAATCCAATTGTGCTCATTTTTAACGTAACTAAAGAAATGCGTATCATCTAAGTTTCGTTTACGATAAGTATAAATTACTCTGCCTTTTCCAACAGAACGAAAAGGCTGGGTGAGTACAACAGACAACAAATCCTGATTTCCCAAAGTTTTTGGAAATAAGATTTGTTAAGGGCCCATCGTTTCCTAGTATGCTGCAGATGTGCAGAAAAACTCAATTTGATGATAGCACTGGTAGAACAACACAACAGGGATCCCAGAGTTCTTTTATTAATTGAAGTTTTAACGACCACTCTGAGCAAACAAATCAATGGGCTGTAAGTAGTATGTCATCTATAATTTAGGATCATTGGTTCCTGGGAAAGGAGAGAGCCAGGGCCATAAGACAAGCACAAAATCCATTTCCCGGCGAAATCCGAACATCGAGTCTTCTAACGAGTGGTCGTGAGCCAGCGCTCAAGAAACTGAACATTCAGGGCCGCCTACCTGGGATCTGTTACACACAATGAGGCAGGTGTGTAAGGGTTAATATATAATGTTTCTAAAATATGTGGCAAACTCTTGCAACTTGTTCTACCACTGATTCTGATTGAAACAACACTACACACAGCTAGAACCGGAAACTCTTTCGGACAGGGATGTAAACGTAAAGAAAAACTAGCACGTGCAGCATTCACAAACAAACGGAGGTTAATAAATATATGAAACGTAATGTACTAGTGTATGTGGCAAAATCCTCGTCTCATTAGGTTGAATTAGATTACCTAATCATGAATCTGAGGCCCCAGTTTACCTCCACTTTTGATAATTGCATTGTAGCAAACTGATTAAGCTATCCAAATTCGCTTTAACATTTTTGCTGCAACTATAACATTTTATGTGCTTCTTTGAACTCAGTCAACTACTCCGTGATCGTGGTATTGACGTTGAGCTTCCGTGATAATCACACAAATGCCCCTATACCCGCATCGTTATGAGTCACGTTTTCCTGTGATGCGGATGGTGCTTGATTTTACTAAGACACTCTGTATTTTTTTGTAGGAAAACGTTGCATGCACTATGTTTGCATAACAAAATTTGAAAAGTATAGGAGATTGAATAAGTTCGCAGTTTTTGTTTACATATTTAAAAAAAACCGTGTGAGAACATCTGTTGCTTTTACCTAGTGTTACAATGTAAGATTTTAGTTTCTACGATTTGTTTTGTATGTCTACCGATTACCGTGAGCATCCGATGGGCGATAAACAGCCATCTGCCCTAAATTTAGTCAAGTGGTTGCAGAGGTGGGTGACAGCCTGCATTAGAAAAGCGGAACATTCATGGTCCACTGAGATTCGAGCTCCGATATATCTGGGACGAATCGTCGGAAAAAAAGTGCTTAGACAACTGCACCACAAGGGTGGAATTTTTTTTTGTTTTTCTTTGGCTTTAAATTAAGACACGTGTAATTCCCCCGGGAAGCAAATACTTCTGTAAATCTAGTGTTTAACGGACATGAAAAAAATATAAATTTTTGGGTGTTGAATTTTGTACACAGTAAATTTTGTAGGGATTCTGGTGTTATAATACAAGTGCTTCTGCATCCGTCTGCTGTCCGTGTGTATTAAATGATAGAGATATTTTTCAACGAGAGCTGCAGCAATATTCAGCACACATTCCCATCATTCAAAATGTGTGACATTAGATATACGTTTTTTCTACCTCTCTGTCATATAGACAAAACGGAGCAAAGAGAACATATCTCATTTTGTGTTTCAGTGGGCGAAGTTGGCACTGTACCGTTTCCAAAGATGAATCAAGTTCATGGAGTAAATTGTCTCCTATTCCTGTCTTGAAGTAATATATATGTTTCAGCCTTAAAAGAAAGTCAGCAAAAGCCAGTGAACATCGGGGCCCAGCAAATTTTGTTCGAACATCAGACATTATTGAAATATTAAAATTGTTATTACTTCGTGACCCACTCCTGTTTTGTGACTGTGCTGACAGTCACTAAAATTGTTTAGAAACTGATTTCGTTATTGTGAATGCGTATTATTCCCCAGCAATTGTTTGATTTCGAACATTCAACATTGAGTTTCGTTTACTCAAGCACTAGTGGCTAAGATCACTTACTGTACATTCCTTCTTTTTGTTTTTGTGTATGATGTCCACCCTAAGCAACTCAGAGGATTACAACCTGTCGCCCGTCCCGTCTTAATGGCCACTGGTTCAAGGGAAAAATGGAGACTCAGCGCCGTATCAAAAATAAAATATCCATGACTCACCGAAATTCGAACCCACGCCAACTCGAAAGAATGATCCCATCCCCCCACTTACATCACAGTTGTTCAAGGGTTGGATTTATCGTATTACAGCGAGCATTATTTGTAATTTGTCGAATATGAAACACGGAACATTAACTAGTTATCCGTTTTCCTTTGTGATCTACAAATTGAATTTACCATCCAAATTTAAAATGTTACAGAATCTTTATTTTTCGTAGTTAAAGGAAAGAAATGTACGTACGTCTGATGCTGAAAAGATTTGATTTGAATATTCCCGAAGTACATTAGTTAAAGGTCAAATTCAAAAAAGAAAGTAATTATTCTAATACTTTACAATAAACACAGCGTAATTTATTAGGTTATCACCAAGGGAAGTAAACAATTGCTGGGATAAAAGCATGAGCGTTTTTTAAAAGAATAAAAAACTGGAGATAGTTCTCAATCAAACACAACATACATTGTCATATTCACTATGCATGACCTTACAAGTTACCGAATTTCTGTGATATTATAAATGCCACTTGAAGGTCTTGTTTTTTTTTGATGTTCAGTTTCCTTTAAAGTGTCAATTCTCGAAGAGCAAAATTTTTCTGAAAAAAGAAAATGGAAGCACAAGTCCTCTGACAAAAATTGATCTTGGTATTTTTCATTTTTTTCTTTTTTTGCCCTTATGCCTTTTGAACAGTGACCTGAATTACTTTGCAAGGATGATGCATCATCATTCATGCGTGATTAACTTTTCAGGACTATGGTATCTTCTATGCTGAAATACAAATATAGCATGATTTATATACGCTGCATACCTAGTAAACCTCGTAAAATGCGGGAGAGCAAACTCACTCACATAAACAAAGAAGTGATGCAACACCATTTTGAAACAATACACCACATGAAATACTTAAATTTTATTCCGGGGAATTTTCAAACGTAGAGAATTTACGAAACGTGCTTATTACTACAGAAATCCAGAATCCGCTGAACATAAAAACCACGTATAAGAAGTAAATTTACGGATCTTACCAGTGTTTATGTACGTCTTCATATATATATATATATTGCATGCGTTACATTACACTTCTTTTGAAGTAAATACAATCCGAAGCAGTAAGTGTAATTTTTTATAATACAATTAAAAATAAATAGTGTAATTCTTCTTTTTTTTTTACATTTGTGTTAAATGTAGTTTTGGTATATGTACATGAGTTTTTCATGCAAAGATAGAAATCAGTTACCAGTTCATGACGTTTTACTTCTCCTTGCCTTTCGGTTGTATTCCACCAGAGGGGCATCTCTGAAGAGTGTCCAAACGTAGTCTGCGAGCATCAACGTGGACCACTTTCCCTCGTATCGTTGTTGTATTACGGCCATATCTTGATGAAACCGTTCACCATGCTCATCACTAAATTTGCCACAGTTATCAGGTGAGCATCCAGGAAGTGGAGTTTTAAAGTCATATTACAGCCAAATTTTTGATACAGAGCAAGCAGGTCGGTAATGAGATCTTCGTAATTTTCAGCCCTGGAATTCCCCAGGAAGTTTATTGATACTTGACAAAAGGCATCCCACACTTCTCTTTCATCACACTAAAGCATGTCCTCAAACTGCGAATGTTGAAAGAGCTATCTGATCTGCGGACCCACAAAAATTCCCTCATTTATTTTTGCTTCGCTCAGTCGAGGATATTTGTCATGCAAGTACTTGAACGCTGGTTTAGTTTTGTCCATGGCTTTAACCAATTGCTTTACAAGATCGACTTTTATGTGCAGAGGGGGGTAGTATGATTTTCTGAGGAACTGTCAGTGGTGGGTTCTGAACATTCATTTGTACAGGTGTCAAAGACGTCCTAGGAGGCCAGTCTCTAATGATGTAGTGCAGACATGTAGCTCGGCTATCCCAGTGACAAAGAAAACTACAGTGCTTTGTGTATCCCTGCTGAAGGCTTATCAACAAAGACACTACCTTCAGGTCAGCACAGATAAACCAACCATACTTTTTGTAATTAAGTCTGTCCAACAGCTGTTTAAGGTTGTTGTAGGTATCTTTCATGTGCACCGCATGTGCAACTGGAATGGACGGTAGCTGATTCCCGTTATGCAGTAAAACCATCTTAAGACTCAACTTCGTGGATTCTATAAATAGACGCCATTCTTGCGTAACATGTTGAATTCCTAGTCCTTGCATTAGACCGTCAATATTGGAACAGAACACAAAGCTCTCACTTTTTTGGAAGAATTGCTGGAATTGTCGGTGACGAATACGAAACAAACGAACTCACTTCAACATTTTGTTCTAGAAGATTCCATTGACGAAGCCTTGACGCTAGTAGCTCTGCTTTAACTTTGGTTATATTCAAATCGCGAACAAGGTCGTTCAGTCCCTCTGATGTAATTTTATGTGGCATAAACTAAGAAGATGAATATTCGTCATCGATTTCATTAATCCGTGACGTTGAAGGTTTCGGATTACACAAATTATCTTCCTTGACCTCATTTAAATCGACAACAAAATTTGTCGGAGCCTTGGGAATGGGGAGTTCTTCAGAATGAGGTACAGGTCGTACAGCAGAAGATATATTTGGATATTCTACAGTCCATTTCTTCTTCTTTGTGATACCTTCAGCCATTGGTGGCACCATACAGAAATAACAGTCATTCATGTGATTTGTGGGCTCCCTCCAAATCATGGGAACAGCAAAACCCATCGTTTTTCTTTTGCCATTAAGCCACTATGACAGATTCATTGCACACGTGCGGCAACATACATGTGGAGCCGAGTCCTTATCCTCGTTGCCTATCCTGAAGCCGAAATACAAATGATACGCCTTTTTAACAACCGGAGTAATGGACTTTTTCTGTGCAGCAAATATCCCTTTACCACATATATAGCAAAAGTTATCCGCCTTATTCACACATGCACGCGGCATAGCTACATAAGCTCACAATACAAGGATCACTTTAACAGGCTGCTGCTATCACGAGAGTACACTCACCAATGAAGGGAAAGAAACAAATGGACTGAGCTCTTTACCGTTGGGCTGTTAAAACCGAAAGGATTGCGTGACATCGGGTAATACTACACCGGATGCCGCGGAAACTCCGGACTTCTCACCCAATGATGCAATACTTCCTGGTCTGACGGTGCCTAAGAGTACGGAAAAGGCCGTACGAACTTGATGTTCTTACTATATTTTTATTTCAGTACCATTTTAATATATATTTACTAACATTTATTTTAATTTATCATAAATTTATTAATATGTAACATTAAAAAAATTATTACTCATTATACCTACTTTTTTACTAAAAATCAAAAATGTTTAACGTTCCATTAGCTGTATTTCCGAAACAAGAACCAATTAAAGTTTTTCATGACGATATTCGTGTTCAGTTGGTTAATTTCATACAGGATTGCACACTTTCCCGTCAGAAGCAATTTCATTGTTGTCCATGTCCAGTGTAAGCAAACTGAAGCGACAAAATATTTTATTCACTGATGACAAGAAATGCAACATTTCTTTTTTGGAGCATGTTGACCGATCATTTATTATTGTATTTGTGGCAATTAAGGCTTTATTGTAAGAACCTCGAGTGTCATGTATGTATGATACATAAATGTTATGAAAGAACAATTCACCATGAAACTCCTACTATCACATATAAATTCTTCTCAAAACAGTATTTAGAAGCGACTAATGATGTTAAAGTTCAGTGCATTAGATTAGCGCATGTTTCCATACAAAGAGGGACAGTTCTTTTACTATGTAAAAAGTACGGACACACTTCCATCATTAGACCAGCCTACGTTAAAGAGATATTAACTTTAATGTATTTCAATGGATCGGTCGAGGTGAAAAGTAAAAGCACGTGATCTATGAATCGCCCTCGTTATGTTATTGTTTTGGTTGGGCCGTAAAATGACCTTTACAAATTATGGGAGCCTGAATGTAATTTTGACCTACGTTTTTAATTAATTTTCTGGTATTATTTTGCTGCTGCAAGGTATAAGAAGTTTTCTAAATGAAGTCGGTAAAGACAAGTATAGGTCGGTAGGGACATGGGCGGGTCCCGAAATTAAAACGACCTAGAAATTCTCTTTTCAGTTATTTCTCACAAAAAAAAATGCTACTTATATGAAATTGCAAAATTTCGTTTACCTAATTTGATGGCGGGATTTTCAAAATGTAGTGCGGTGCTAACCCGCATCCCAAAATCTAGAAACACTTTTTACCTAGGAAATCTTGGTGTGATCAAGGAAAAAACCAAAAGCTTTACACGTGTCAGATATCTTCTTCCAAACGACTGTTAACGAAGATGATCTCACAAACATACAGAGAACTGAGTAATAGAATTTGCTGACTATTAATATTTAACTTTCACTGAAAAATCGAATAAAATGAACAACAAATTTTCTGAAGTATGCACGTGACACCAAAACATCACTACCTTTTAGGATATCTCCATTTTAAAACTCCTATGCGGAGTTGCTTTCTAAGTATTGTAATAAATGGGAATTTTTACACATTGGATAAATTGATTGTTAAAGAAACGCCTACAACCTCCGTTCACTTTCCCCTCCTTCAATTGATTTTGCAAATCCTTTGTGAAAAGAAATTTGTACGGTAAAGAAAACTGAATCGGTAGGAAAAATATTTCTACATTGACACACTGTACTTCTTTTTATTTTCGTTAAGTACAGTGAAGTATTAACAGCAGTTCAAAGCCAAAAAGAAAAAAAAACATACACAAAAGATCGGGAGAAATCAGTAGACACATCTGGAGCGCTCAATGTAGGCACTAGAAAACTACTTTTTTCTAGCCTTTATAACACTTTAAAGAATGATATCTGTACAATTGTTGATTTCTCTTGTATTTCAACGTTACCTGATATATTTTAGGGATATATGAAATCAAAACGTTTATGTATCAGACATACGCATCCTGTGTGTTTTTTTTTATTTTAAGTACAATAAACACTGTTCTAGACATTGGAATGATACATTCGATTGTGCGATCTAGAAAACAATAGAACACTAGATCCTATGCATTATTTGAGTTCTGACGGTAGCGCGTGTTTTTTGCTATTCATATGATATGTGCCTCCCCGCTTGCTCGTTACTACACAGTGTTACCAAATTCGTGCGACAAACAACAAGGGGTAATAGTACACATAAAGATGAATATATTTTGCAATGGATGGTATGGTGATCTTTTATATATATATATGTCAAGAGGTGCATGCTTGGTGTAACCAGGAGAGAAAAAGAAGAGGAACTCGTGGATCCTAGAAATGACAAGAGTGGAAGACATCATTATCAGATTTAAATCCCTAAAATGGCAATGGGCTGGACATACTGCCAGAAGGACAGATCATCGATGGACAGCCGAAATTTTAGATTGGATTTAAAGGGACAGGAAAAGACCCAGATAAAGACCACATGGGAGATGAGTGGATGAAATTCGAAAGTATGCAGGAGTGACATGGAGGAGACTGGCACAAGACAAAACGTTGTGGAGGAAACTTGGGGAGACCTTCGTCCAGCAGTAGATTGATAATGGTTGACGATGATGATGATGATGTGTGTGTGTGTTATTTTTATAGTTTATATAATGTATAGCAGTTTCTAAAGATTATCACTTTTTCCATTATTTAAAACATTCGTTTTTTTTAGTGTTGTGATTTTTATTTATTCTTTTGATAAACCTGTAAAAAATTTAAATATCTGATTTATCTCACTAGTTTTATTCCGTAAATCAAGAGATTTTATGGGCTTTGAATGCTGAGTATATTTTATCAGCAGAAGCATCTGAAACATCTATCTCTACAAGTTCAAGCAGTTCGGTTTGTACGCGACCTGTTGCTGGAGATACATATCTAGCTGAAATGCACGGGAAATTTCCACAAGATAAATCTGTGCTTTTTTCAACTATTACAAAATCGGGAATTTAGTTTTTCTTAAAAGTTTAATCGTTGCCTCATTCTATATTTTAGCCACAACATTTAAAAGAGTTTGGTGCACTTATGGCTTTTCGTTTTCACATCTTTTAGGATTTTGGAGTCAGGAAATGCAGTTTTCAGAACAGGAACTAACTGTGCAATTACCTAAAATGTCACATTATTACTAGCAAAAAATGCAGCAAGTTTTATTTCTGGTATTTTCACTTTATAGTCATATGAGCCATTTGGATTTGTTCGCATCTGGAAAAAAACTCTAAACTGCTGTAGATTCCTTTATAGCTTTCATGCATTTTTATGCTCCTCATTGTTAGCATATTTCATGAGCTCCCTTTTGCAACAAAGAATAGTGCAACAGCAAGCCGTGCATTTACATCGTGCATCATTTTCTGCTAAAGGTTGCAGCCAACGTTTCAAAAATTTGCCACGTAACTATTATTCCCTAAATTTTCTAACATGATTCACTTTATCTCATTCTTCACTTGTTAGCTCGCCTTTTGCTTTCTGTTTCTTGGTTGACATGGTTACTCTTTTCCCTACTGTCGAAAGGGTATCTTTCATTGGCAATCAGGTTTTACTAGTGAATGGTACACCACTTAATTCGTTGTTATGCACACTACCCTCGACGTCTAACATATTATTACTCATGACTGATTCTACAATGTTGATGATTTAGGAACACACAATACCATAAACAAGACATCAAATGAGACTTCCGTTTCAGTTATTAGCAGTAAGAATGTTTTGATATTCATCTTTCCTCATGGTCACAACGAAAAAGCCAGGCCGCTTACATGTCGTTGAACGCACATGCGAACGCATTCAGTAGCTGTAACACTTATGGTTACAGCGAATGAATGCGTTTGCATGTGCTTACTTTGGGCTTGGAGTGGGACAACCACAAGCAAAAATATATAAGAAAAATTGCATCAAAAGAAAAAATCAGACTGCCATGGAATACCCACAAAATTCTCTAGAATTCCTTTACTTTAGTCAAACATTCCCCTTTCCCTGTCAGACTTTTTAACAGGCCAAAATTCCCTGATTTTAGATACTTTTCTGTTACCTTCCATCACCGGCAGCGAGGATGTTCCGTGAGCGATTCACGAGCCATCGTATGTCTCACCATGTGACATTCGCCAGAGGTACAGACGCCTGCGAGAGACTGACTTGTTTACGATCTCCAGGTGTGATGCGGAACGTCAGGGTTCTGTGAGGACACAGGAAATGGAAGAGTGCGACTTGTAATGATTCGCAACAGCCCCGTCTACAAGTACGCGAGCAGTAGAACGGAAAATGTTCCTCACAATGCAGTGTAAAGTTCCGCATGAACAACGGATGTATCACGTAAATGTACAGAAGGTCCAAGCTTTGGCCGGAGATGGCTATCCCCGGAGGGTACTGTTCGTCAGGTGGTTCCTCCAGGCACGGCTAACTGGGATCATCAACTATTGATGTAACACTTATAGTTGATAATCCCAGTTAGCCGTGTTCCAGATAAACACTGATAAGCCACACTTTCCCGCCTTACTGTAATTCAGTGATAAGACGTTTTTTACGCGGGAGGGAATTTTAAACAGTCACAACGAGCACATTTGATCCTGTTAGCCAATTTATTTCTGCATTATTATGAGAGAAGGTATGTTATGGAGCCTGTTCATAATTTTAGATATGTTGATGACCTCATCAGTTTCTGTGTTCAAAACAAGATTTTTAATATGCAGGACTGCTATCCCCCGAGCCTGGTTCTGGAAAAAACAAACAAGAATTCTGAGATTGCTTTTTTGGACCTACAGATTACACTAAGGCATAGAAAATTCTCAATAGATGAATTTGATAACAGAACAAATTTTCACTTCAGTCCTAAATTACTGAATGTTTGGTCTTCAAGAATTCCAAGAACAATACATAGAAACATTATTATATCTCAATTTCTCCGTATCACTCGCATTTGCAATACCAGAGACAATACCACCAAACAGAAAAAAAAATTCTACTTTTGAAATATAATTCTCATCCACTAAAATTTTGTAAATTTTATTTTTGTGATCTTTTATCAACTTACAATCTACATTCCACCTTTAAGATCAGACTTTTTAACATTACACCCTTAAATATCTTTGTACTAACCACTTCTTAGGGCCACACTTAAAACAATTTTTCCTTCGAGTCGCCCCGGAGAATTATAACACCCGTTCTTTACATCCACTAAAAACATTTATTCGACGTTATAGAAATTGGATTAATTCAGAAAGTTACTAGGAAATTGCAGCTAAATTTGTTCACTTGGGTTTCTGATCACACCTGGAGTTTAATTTTCCAACTTGGTTTTACGTCTCAACCGCGACTCTCTACGAATGACTATGTTTATGTCACGAAGGGTTTGATGGAAGGATTTATGTTACTGTTGCTATGTTTTAATCTTGTAGGGATCATTATGACTCAGTTTTTGTTTTTATGATTCTTTTTCGTTTATGCAACAGTACATGTAACATTATTGGTTTGGTAAGGTGTTTTATAGTTCATTTTTTAGTTCAATTTTAATCCTAGAGACTCTTTTGTATTTTCTATAGTTCACGTAGGGAGGACAGAATGCATCAAAATTTACAACACAAAATCTCAAATTGGATATTCATTATTTCTTTTTTTGAGATTTTTGCATTCTCATGAAACTTGAACTGAACTTGTGTACCCAGGGCCTCTGGATGTCTTTCCTTGAAGTTTTTATTTACTTTATTTTTTTTTATTTTTTTTTACCTGAAGGTTTTTGGCCCTATTCGTTTGTTTATAAAGGTAGATTGGTTGTATGTTAATATTCTTTTACATACACTAACATCATGTAATACTTGCAGCACCGCGCAGTTTTGTTGTGGTTTATATTTAATTACATGAGTGAAAATTAACTTTTTTTTTTTGATTGGAGGTTTAACGACCACCGTGAGCAACTCAATGGGCTATAAGCAGTCGCCCGTCCCTAATTTAGGGTCACTGGTTCCAGGGAAGGGAGAGAACCAGTGCCGTAAGACAAACACAACATCCATGCCACACCGGGATTCGAACCCGGACCCCGTTCGGACGAATGATCAGAGGCCATCGCTTAGACCACTGCGCCACCGGGGCGGCTTAACTTTCCTATGCTATATATTTACAGGGCGTCCCACGATTCATTGGACAGTGGAATATCTCGTGATCGGACGAAGCCATTGAGGTGAAACAAAAAGCAATGTAAATTAGTGAAGACGAGCTACCACGGAATGCAAAAGTTGACCCCCTTCCCTGGAGTTTGGCGAAATGGGGGAAAATGAAAACGAAAATTTGCGATAACAAAATTTTGTCAATGTACAACGTATGTCCAAAGACCGCTCATTTGAAATCCATGCTTGTGAACAGATCATTAGAGAAAACACAATTGAATTTCACCAAAAGCGCGCGAAATGACGGAGGTGCGAAATATGATGTCCCATGTCTCAAAAACCCCAGACATAACCCAGAAAGAAAACTGTTCGTTGCAAATGTAGATGAATGGAGGCGTGAAACAAAGATGCTATAGGATATTGACACCTCTCCGATCATCATATTGGGTCATAAGGACGAGGCGGCGCACCATCTGGCTGAAACCATGGGTTTTCCGATTCACTTAGTTTAGGTCCTCCAGCAAACTACGCAGATGTTCACAAAGTACCATTGTGGTGGTAACGCATGCTGCCCCATAAGTGTAATCCCCATACTCATTGCAACAGATTACGGCTCATCGAGGGTGAATGTACGACATTCCGGGAATAAATGCAATTGTGCCGTTGGCCGATTCCATTGGTCTGTGTTATTCGATGTAAAAAAACCACATGAAATACCGAACAGTAGACACAACATCATGTGCAGATAACTGTTCTCTCGTGTTGGAGGGGAGGGTGTGTAAAGTAGAAGTGGACGAAAAATATCGCGAAAATGAGTTTGCGGTGTAAAAGATATCTACCAAAAGACAGCTGCTTTCGATGTCGTCATAGGGAATATGACCATGTTAGCGTTCACGGGATTTTGCAGATTTTGTACGAAGCTACGTACCAAGAGGTGTGAGGTCATACGTTCCTTGTTCGGCAAAACCTAAACCAATTGAATACATGTCGCTGTGCGAGGGATTATGCAAATATCGTATGAGACTACTTTTTTTGAAGTAAGATGTCAGACGACGTATGAACGGTGTTCCAGTACACTTACTGAATGCTGGCTTTTTTGTTGTAATCATTTTGTATACAGTAGTGTCGTTCAGTGGTATTCCGTAATTGTTGCACAGCGTTGTTGACCAAGTTTTTCAGGTCAGCTTGTTTTCTTTAATTTCTATAATCTGCGGAGACCATAAGGTATGATGGTGTTCTCCAATGATGAGTATGCAGATATGCTATTGATTTAAGGAGAGTGTAAACGAAATTGTCGTTCAGCAGCCGAAATGTACAGAGAAAAATATCCAGACCGTCATCCGCCTAGGAAAAACTTATTTCGACATGTGGAACACAAACTGCGCAGTAGTGGTACATTCCCATCCAGGAAAAAGGCGTACCATCCAAAAACTGCAACTGATGAGGCACATGTTACTGCAGTACTGGGTACATTTCATTTGAATCCATGTACCTCAGTGCGACAAGTATCCGGTGAAGTAGGCATTTCGACAACATATGAGCACCGTATTTTACGCAATAACAAATATCACCCTTACAAGCTGCACTTAACACAAGGATTGGAAGCCAATGATCCGCAAAGGAGGTTAGAATTCCTGGCCTGTTTCTCTGTCGTCATTAACAATGTCAACGTTATGGAGAAAATTCTATGGAGCGACGAAGCACGGTTCCACAAAAATGGAGTTGTAAATCGGCACAATTACCATTATTGGAATGGCATAAATCCTCACTGGATGAGAAAAACACGGGTTCAACATATTTCGGGTATAAACGCATGGTGTGGCATGCTGAATAACCACATCGTATGTCATTATTTTTACGAAGGTATTTTGACACGCAATCGCTACCTTCATTTCCTGAGGAATATTTTACCTGGGTTGCTGGAGGGCATACCACTAAGTGAAAGGTAGGACATGTGGTTTCATCACGATGATGCACCACCACATATTTCTCGCCCTGTGAGAGTATATTTGAATGTTCAGTTTCCTAATCGATGGATTGGTACCCATGGACCAATCAAGTGGCCTGCGAGATCTCCTGATTTGACACCACTAGATCATTTCCTATGGGTTCATTTGAAAACAGTTGTTCTGTCAAATGATGTGCATACACTGGACGAACTGCAACAAAGAAGACGCTCAGAATGTGGAAGAATATCGTCCAGAACTGTGCAATCAGCAACACAGAAAGCTCTTATGACCAGACTCGAAATGTGTCTCCAGAACAATGGTGGTCACTTTGAACACGTAATGTGATGTGCTCGTAGTTTGCTTCCTTTTATGTTTTGCAATCCAGTTGAACAGCCAATCTGCACACATGACATGTTGTCTGGGCTGAGGACTGCTCTGATATCCAACAAGTTCCACACTCTGGAATTAACGCTGACCCGAACTTGTGCATGCAGGCACGAACACATTTGGGCACTTTATTTTAGGTCATAAGTCATAAGACCTGTACTTTCCAATATGGAAATAAAAATTGTTTTTTCTGTCTCGAAACAGTGACTCTTCGTTGTTGTATCCATCTTGTTGTTTAGTTAGCATGCGTAATGTCATCGGTGCATTTAAACAACAACAGTACTGGCTCGTCACGGCACACGCATTACGTGGATAAGTACGAATACAAGGGTCTGGATAGAACGTTGTTTCATGTCTCCATGTATCTACATTTGCAACGAACAGCTTTTTCTGGGTTATTTCTGGGGTTTTGGTGACATGGAACATCACATTTCGCAACCCCGCCATTTCGCGCACTTTCGGTGAAATTCAATTGTGTTTTCACTAATGATCTGTTCATAAACATGGCTTTCAAATGAGCAGTCTTTGGACATACGTTGTACATTGACGAAATTTTTTATCGCAGATTTTCGTTTTCAGTTTCCTCCCATTCCCCCAAACTCTGGGGAAGGGGGTCAACTTTTGCATTCCGTATTAGCTCATTTTCACTAATTTACATTGCTTTTTGTTTCACCTCAATAGCTTCGTCCGATCATGAGATATTCCACTGGTCAATGAATCGTGGGACACCCTGTATATATATATAGGGTAACGTCCTTTTCAATTTAAATTAACAAGGATTTGGTTGTCAGAATCCATCATACTGTCAATCTGGTTTTAACAAATTTTAGGTAGCAATATACAGTGCAATATGTACCAGCATTTTCGAAACTGTCTGCTTTTTGGGTTTAGAAAGGGAACTTTGTTTCCCGTTCCTGCATTTGTTTCAGTGTTAATGATCATGTACGGCATATGCAAATGTGCACGCGCATCCAGCGACGACATATCGCATTTCGAAGTAGATGGAATGGACTGAAATATCCAGTTCGCTTCTCAACTTTTACTAAGACAACTACTTTGCTACACCGTACGGGGACGAATCCCGACATTAATAGGACGAAAGGTCAGGGGTCAAAGCTTCATAACTAGTAACAGTATCTTCATACTCTTTAACAGCAGTTGTGTATATCTTCCAATTCTGTATTAATAAACTTGAATGTGAACTTTGATAACGAGGAACAGTACACCAATCAAGTAGTAAATAGTAACACTATACCAGTAATCCGATTTATTGGCGAAGAAAATAGAGACAAGCATTTCTGTCTAACTTCCTTGAAAAATCCATCTGGTTGATGTGCGAAAGCTTAGAAACGCTTATGAGTCAATTTCCTACGTAAATTAATCGGATCACTAGTCTTGCTATTAACTATTTAAATGTGCGCTATCAGGCTGTTTATATTGCACTGGAATAACAAAGTGTTCGGATATTGTTTATCACTCTTTGCTTGAAGATATCGATTTACACATTCCTGAAATGTAAAGAAAAGTATAATCTTAAAGCAAAAATTGCAAGACTTTATGATAAACGTTTTACTGGTGATGCTATACTCATGATTTAAAATCCGAATTGTTAGGGTTACTTTGAAAAGCGAATCTGAAAACGGATGCTTGTATAGCATACTTGCTTAATTGATCGTAAATACTGTATAACGCACCGGATAATTGTCATTAATCATCATGTAACCTTGTGAACCTTGGTCCTTAAGTGAAAAGTTTATATGGCGTAAAATGCGAAAAGAAGCATTGGAAAAAGTTCGCTTTAAAAAAAAAAAAAGCGATAAATTTGTTTCATCTGATATTAAACACCATGAGCTTCACCTGATGATCCACTTTTGACGGTGCAGATTAGGTCTTTGGAAATAAAAGAAATGAAATTCTACGTGCCCCAAATTAAGTGTACAAAATAAGACTCTAAACACTCAAAGGGAGAACTTAAATAACCAAATAACTTGGCTTAATAACTGGCAGCTAATATAAATAAATTTGCAGGAAAATTTTCATGGAAAGCCAGATTCGTTATTTTGCTTTGTTAAAAAAAGTGCAGCGGAGAAGCATGATATCTATAAAATCGTACAACTGCTGGTACTATCTGTTAAAAATATTCGAAACTAAAAATACAGCTTTTTCAAATTCGAATGCTAAATACTGATCTTGAAGGAAACTCCGTTTTTGTATCATAGATTATTAGTAACCTTATGTTGCTTATTCAAATACCTTAGAGTTTTCTGGCTTATAATTTTTACAATAGTGACATCAAATTGTTACAAATATAATTTTCTGTGAACTATCAATTGCAAGACTATAATTATTTTTTTACAGAAGAGGAAATATATTTTATCAGTTGAACATACAGTGCATCCGTTCTTTGTTGTTTTTAAAATTAATTATTTATACATGAGTAAAGAAATAAGAAATCACCGCTAAATATGCTTTTCCTAAAAGTTACAGATTCTAATTACTATACGAGACCCTTACAATCAATTCATTTTCGATGGATGTTGCCTGTGGTTCTTTGTCTCATGTGTAACGTCACTTTAGCAGCCAACAGAATTTCTTATTCGCAACGGCTCAACCTAAATTTATATCTAAGAACCCTGACATTTATGATTCCACTTCAAACGAATTTAATTATGAGGAGTTTATACAGATTTTCCTGGGTTTCAATAGCTTATGATTTCTTTTTTACCTTTCTTTATTCAGTATTTCATTTTCCTCACGATATCTACACACCTGTGGTTGAAAACTCACCAGTAAAAAAACTTGAATCTTTTTTTCTCGTACACATGACTTCTCATCTAAACGATTTATTTGTTTCATGTGGAAAGAACATTTATCGCTTAGAACCACTTAAGTACAGACAACGTAGTAGACCTTTTCCAAATTGGTATGGTACGAGGCATAACATTAACTGCTGCTCCGGACCGATATTTAAAAGAGTATTTTTCACTAGAAGAAGGGATTGTGAACAAAAATATATACCTTAAAAATCTTAAATAGGTACATATACTGTTGAATTGGAATTAACGTTAAAGAGAATACATTACAATAAAACACAAATGTTAATAACAAAGGAGCAATTTACTTGGCAAAGTGCCAAATTTGCAGGAAGATATCCATATTTGGTGCTACTCATGACGAAACTGTTCGTGTTGTTCTATAAGACATTTATAAAATGTTTTCAACAAAATACTGTCTTATTTTCTATTATTTTTCCCTTTAAAATTCGAAGATAATGTTTCTAAATCAAAGTCAATCTCCTGTTCGTGCCTAATATGACTGCTGTGTAACTATGCGCAGCAACTAAAAGGCAAGAGATTGTTAGACACCTTATGTTATACATAATGGTACAATATTGTAAATATGATTCTATTCCAATTGCATATGCACACTGAAAAAAAGGAATTGAAGTTTTACTTAAAAATTTTTATATCAGTGATTTCCGATATACAGTCTTTCCAAAGGACACTTTATGTTATACATAATGCCACATTTTTTAAATCTGATTCTATTTCAATTTCATATGTACATTAAAAAGAGATCAAAGGAATAATTTAAATTTTACCATAAAATTTTTATTTCAGTGTGTGCCGATATACAGTACATTCTTTGCGAAAAAGTAGAAACACCCGGATTAGGTCCTGATAAAGCTTCTTCTGCAGGTTCAGCAGGAACGAATATGCAAACAGTTAAAGAAATAACGATCAATGACTCAACGAATGGGAACGGCGGATCGAGCTGGATGTATCAAGAACAAAGCTCGCACTCTGGGACAATTGTGACAGCGGATTGCGCTTTCGTTGACCTCCGCGGACTGTGACGAAGCCTTCGAAATCGGATACGTTCACACTTCAAGAAGTTGAACGAATCTGAGAGAGAAGGCATAACTGGCCTGAGAGAAGGATTATAATTGCGCTAGGATAGAGTGTAGGATTAGGATGAGAGACAACGAATAACTGGGTGGAGAGGGGCCTGTACGTTACGTCACCGTACCGCCAAGCATTTGGATCGGAACGAAGGGGCAGTTGGACGATATTGGCGCCAATGGGTCGAGGTGTACACAACTCAGTGGCACGTGGGCAGTGTACAGCCGAGGGCAATGACAGAACGCGAGGATCAAGCGATTGTGACAGCCGCTCGAACAGAACCGAATTCTTTGCTCTGAACCATTCGTGAGCATGTTGTGTCGTTTGCAGTTACGTAAGTGCCCATCCCGACCATTGCCAGACGACTATTGGTATAATGACTGTAATCTGTGAGGCAATTCCACAGCCTAAAGCTGTCCACGGGGCTTTGCCATCAACGGCTGTGGTGATGTCGAGCCGGGCCAATGTGGGATAAGGTGTGCAGTGGCGCGGTGTTGTCTTCAGTGATTTTACACGGTTTGCACTTGGCACTGATGGCCGGCGCATACGCGTCTGATGAATAACCGGCCAGCGCAGGGATCCTACTTTTACCGTGGAACGACACAAAAAAGTCACTTTTGGTGTGCCTTTGTGGAACTTACAGGTATAGGTAAACATCGAATCTCTTAGGCTTGCAATTTTTATACTTTACTAACGCTGTCTTGCTTCTCATGAAAAATAAAAAGAACCCTTAAAACTAGACAGGATAGAATACAGTAAAACAAATATCGAAAAAGAATAAGAAAAGATAATTTTAGAGAAGTTAAGAAAGTATTTTTAAACCTTAGTGGTCGTTTCTACAAATGATGGTCGCAGTATTAGTCGGATTAATGTCTTTTGCTAAGAAATGACGTTTGGTATAACACCGAAGAGACAAAACGTTATAACCATGCGTCTTAATGAAAATCGAAACTGAAGATGGATGACAGCGCATGCGAAACTCATGAAACGATACCAATAGCACCGGATACTGATCTCTGCTAATACATTTTTTATTTGTTCTTCAGATGCGAAAGTCAGCGGATTTAATCGGATTTGACAATGGACAAATAGTAATGACCTGGCGACTGGATCTGAGATTTTCAGAGATAGCAAAGCTTTCGGGTTCCTCATGATCAAACGACTTTAGTAATTACACAAAGCGGACCAAGGAGAGAAAAACTAAAACTACCGTCGATGTGTGGACCAACAACGGAATGTAGATATACCAAGTAAGCAAAGGCTATCCTGTATGTTACGAGCCAACAGAAGTGGTAGCTGAGGCGTAACACGTCGGTACTTCAAATCATGGTAACTTGAGTCATGTGTCACAAGAAGAAATACATCAAAACCTGTTGAAAATGACGGTGCGTAGCCGCAGGCTACTCCCAGTGTCCACGCTAACATCGTTTCACCAAAGAATGCGAGTAAAATTGATACTCGAACATCGAAATCAGACGCTAAATGATTGGAAGCAGGTCTTCTGCTCCGAAGAATCTTGTTTCTATTGACCAATGATGACAGCAGGGTACGTCTGCGTCATTTACTTGGGGAAGTGCTTGTACTAGGATCCACCGTTGGACGAAACAAGCAGATGAAAGAAGTGAAATCCATTAGCAAAGTTTTCCCTTGAAAACCTGGTTCCAATTATTCACATGAAGAAACCCATGACGTATATGAAATAACTAAAGCATCATTGAAGGCCAGGCATATCCAATTATTGCGACAGTTTTCCCTTCTACTTGTGACTTGTTTCAATAGGATTGCGCCGCGCAACATTGCAGCGATTGTTCTAAACGTATTCGCGAAACATGAGGAAAATTGACAAGTATCAGCCTGGATTCCAGTGTTCTTCAACATCAATCCAATCCAGCATTTGTGTTGAGAGGGAACAGCAAAATCCGACTTGTGGCGGCTCGAACATGTAATTTAATGGGTTGAAAAATGAATTCGAAACGTGTTGGTACAATCTATCACAAGACACCTTTACAAATCTTACTGGCAATAGCATTTTAAAGCCATTTTACAGGTTTTATATTTCTAAACAGCAAAACGCAGCACAAAATCTCAATACGATAAATGTAGCTGAGGACGAAATCGAATGGCAGATCTTACTCAAGTTGGAGCAAATGCTAGCTGACATGGATCGAAATTGTTTGAAATGCATCTGGGAAAATGGAAAATCGTTTTGGCACCGTTTACTCATGCAATATCATTATGTCGTAGTTAAAAATACCTATAAAGCTTCTGGTAAAATTCTTGTTGCGCTGGATTTTTGTTGCATGGCAATGCTCAATTCGGCTTACAAAATCATTTATCTTAAATCACGCGAGTGGAAAAAAACCAAATATGAATTTTTCTTACAGAGTTGAAACAATTACTTTAGTGACATGAACTTTTACGAAATTAATGATCAACTTCCGCTCAGTTAATTTAGAGTGAGCTGCGAAACACTTCTCAGTTTGGCACTTTTACAAACATCATGAGCAACTGAAAGGGTTAAAAGCACTCGCATGTCCCTAATTGAGGAACACTGATTTGGGAAAAGAAAAATGCCATAGAACAAGTGGATCATTTGTGGCTCACCCGGACACATTTCGTAGTAACAGTTTGAGAACAGGGCAAGGTACTATTCGGCCACTGGAAAAGGAAGGTTATGGAACTTTAAAACTTAAAATCGCAAAAGACAATAATCGTGAATTTTATGTGTGTGATACAGGCATTCGTTTCAGTATAGGAAACATGCCACATTTCACAGCAAAGTTTTAGCCCGCCGAAAACGCCAATAGCACAGATAAGGTGAGTAGTTCGTAAACTTGGCAGTACATTACGCACTTTCCGAAGTTAACTTCTTTACATGATAGGCTTTCAGCAAGATTTCTGAATCACAGTTATAAGATTAGTTTTAGGTAAATAAGTGAAACCATCAGTTTTATATAGATTAAGATAATACAAGGTAGTTGTCACAAATGTCGTTTTTTTCTCAAGCTGACCATGGTTTCGCTGGGTATTGACCTAGCTTCATCACAACGAATGGCACGTAAACATTTAAATTATATATGACATCATAAATGGTGTTTACAGTCACGTGTTTGGTTAAATGCTTCCAGGCGCTTGATAGAAATGGCGTGGATGCCATGTCATTAACAAGTTGCGAAGACTTCTGATATATATGGAAAGTTTCCAAAATATCAAGTTTGGTGGTTGAATCTGGCTTTTCAATAAGTTTTGCATCTTCAAAGAGAAATTTGTGGTCCTTTTCGTAAAAGTGTTTAGCCATCGATGACTTCTTTAGGTCACAATTCCGAATGTAGGTCTTGTGCATCTTCAATCGAAAACCCAAGGCTCTACGGGTCTGTCCTCTGTACGAAGCGCCACATTCACATGGAATATGATAAATTCCCCACTAGTTTTTGTCTTCAACATAGTCCTTTGATCCTAAAAATCTCCTTTTTTTATGGGTTTAAAAATCATCTTAAAATTAAAGGTTTTGAGACTTTTTGTAATTTTGAAGGCAATGTCACGGGAAAATGGAAAAATGGCAAAATTCTCTTGCAATGGACGTATCACAGGAGTTAATGTGGAGATGGACTTCGGTTTCCGGAATTTTGTTAGAGCCTTGTCTATAAAGGAAGAGTTGAATACTCGCTGTAATGCAACACGTTTAAGGAAATAAAGTTCTTTTTCCAAACTGTCCTTACCTGAATATATATGTATCGGGCGAAACATCTGTTTTGTTCGATTAACAATCGTCCTATATGGTTGAGATCAACGAATACGTATCCAGTTCTCTTCACGATATCCGAATTGCTTTGAAATATTTACACAAAAAAGGTGCCGCAGAATTTTCAGGTGCAATTATCATGTTATCTTTATCTTTTCCTACAAAAAATGAAATTAGATGTTAAAATGCAAATTAGAAAATTTTGCTTGTCCGCTTCTCAGCAGCAGAATTTACTGTATTTTTTATTCAGGCAGAACAGTGTTCCATTGACATATTCTCAATTTATGTTGTTTTCTAATCAATCAGTTTGGATAAAAACTGTATTACTTTTAAGTATATAAAATAAACACTGGTTTATCTCCATTTTCTTCCCTATGTACTTGGAAAAACAAGTTACAATCAAAACTATCAGTGATTTCTCTTGTTTTATTTCTTCATTCGTTTCTGACTGGTATTCAATTTCTCTTGAACTGCTCCCACTTTTGCTAACGTTGATAAATGACAATTACCCGAAACCTTGTATTTTATGCGTTAAACATCCTTTTGAATGTATCGGTTTTTGGAAAAACTTTTATTATAATGTTAAGCATTAAAATTCATGATTATTACTTCGATTTATCTGGAACGCAATTTCATTCCTCAGAATACTATCGAATTGGCATGCACTGTCATTAAAAAAATAATGAAGGCTCAGTCTCAATCACTTGCTGGAATTTATATGTCATGAACTTATGTCCTTGAATGTCATAACATCTGACGTAATAGCTCATGTGCTACCCATATTCCTGGATGCGCTTTCTCAATTCTGATTCTTGCGAGCTCACTGATTAAAATGTAGAACTCATGAAAATGAAGTTCAAATAATAAATTATTCAGTAGTAAACAGGAATTGAAAAATAATGCGAAGAGTCTGTGTGTTTGTACAAGAGTTCCGGTAGGAAAGCGGTACCATGTGCTTAGTTTTCATTTTGGTGACGCAAGAAACTTATGGTGGCACCTCTGCGGCCGATTTCGAAATCAGTCTTTTCGAAACAAATGGAACATCGTTGACGCTGTAGGGCCTTGCTACATTTAAGACAACAGTTCCACACCATGTGAGTGCTGGACTTACTACTTTTTTGAGGTAAATCGCACTTGCGTAATGTTGTCATTGTTGTCCTAGGCATAAACAAAATTTAAAGCGCCCATCGGGTTAGTATCACTATATCAACATTTCAAATAAGGGGCATTCGGAAAACCAGCAATCCCTACTTTTGTGTAGGAAAGGACTTCTCGATTCCTTTTTTTGATATTCCTTCAAAAAGGAAGTTGATTTCGTAGAGGAAAGGGTCTGATTGTGTTATAATCGAGTTTGACATACAGGGCATTGATATTTCTGTTAATCCAGCATTTTCTTTGCATAAAGAAACAGCATTTCTACCTTTCGGAAAACTGTTTTTTTTTTCTTTATTTCAATATATTCTCCGATATATGCATATACGGGTCTCGTAAATGTCTTTTAAGATGTAAATAGAAAACTATCCTTAAATTATTAGATTTCAGAATGTCTATTAATTAATCAAATTTATCATTTCTTGTAACATAGTACGATGTGTCACAAAACTTGTTTCGGGAATAGTCAGAAATATTCCAGTCTTAAATGTAAACGCTCCGCTGTAGGTTTCACTGTTGTTCGGGTTAATATCTCATAAAATATATAGTACAGCGCTCTTTAAAGAACAAAAATATTTTAACAACAAAGCCTTGTATTATTGCTTTTAAAAATAGTTAATTTGTTTTGTCAATTGAAGGACGAATTATAGCCCGCGAAGCTTTTCCGAATGAATAAAATTGTTGTTTGCAAGTTATTTGGTTGTTCAGAAGAAACTGTTGTTTATAAAGGAACTACTTTGCATGTCTATTATTTTAGTACATTCGACAGTTAATATACGGTTAATGACTTTGAATATTTCTACCGTTATCAGATGTTAAAGGAAATAAGAAATGTATAAAATAATTTGAGACAGAGAGCCGAAGTATTTCAAAATCAAAGGAAGTGTGTAAAATATAAACCATTTTCATATGGACAGGCATTTTTTAATTCCTCAGAATAAACTCTTTCCTTACGACAAAAGTGCATATCTGATTTTTTTTAATTTACATAAGGAAAACATGTCATTTTTATTATGACTTACCCCACAGTGGAATTGAAAAAGAAAATTATGATTTAAATTCAAGATTTGTGCATATCCGTTTAAATTAGCATTCAAAGAGAAATATACTGTCCTTTAGAAAGTATATCTTCCAAACGTGAATAGCAGATGCAACGATTTATAATAGTATTTCATACAGTCAGCACTTTTAATTTCTCGTAATGAGATTGCCTTGGTTTCGAAATTACCACGTACACCCTTTTTTTTCAGCAAAATTAGTTATCATCCATGACATATGTTTGGATGCCAAAATAGAAATGGCCTTGTTTTTAAAAGGATTTCGTACAGTCTTCGCTTTTCATTTCTTATGATGGGATCATTTTCTTTTTGTACTTGTCACGTGCATTGTTCTTTTTAGTAAAATTATTTATCATGTATTAAATATATTTGGATACCAAAATCACTTATGTCGAAAAGGACAATAAAAGTGAAATTTCAGAAAAATTTTCGCATTCTATACGTCCGATTGTGTGAAGTTCATAATATGTGTTATATAGTGAAAACTTTGATTTGGTACTTGGCGATATACCAGTAGTTTCCAGTATTTCTCTAAATAGCAGATAACAAAACCGTCCGAGTTTTAACGTGCAGGCCCAGAAGAAACACAGAATTTCGTTTTCCTAATTAATTCATCGAATGCTTCTCTTGTATTTATATTTATTAGTCAAGTATTCTAAAGAATTTGTTTTCAAAATATTACGTAAAATATATATTTATTATAAATTCTACAATCCAAACTACGTAACATGCACTGATGATTATAATGGCCAAATTAAACTGCTAGATATCATAAAATGTCAGCATTTAGTTTTCAGTGATTTCCCGAAAAATTACCATTATGATTCTAAACCATATTTTTTTCCAGATTCTTTTTCTATCAGTCTCATCTTTCCTAAGTAGGTACTGACGGGTCATGGAGTATGGCCGGTTATAAAGGAACCGGCGTGCAGATACTGTGCCCAGTCGGCAAACATCAACTTCATGACTCTAAAATGTGCTTCTCCTTCAGGTAAAATAAACGTTCTCACTCCATAATTGGAAAAGACGGGGAACTCTCGTTCCTGCTCGATCATCCATGAGCAAGACTGGGTCTCATCGAGTTGGTCAAAGACCTCGTAGCGATTCCAGGAGAGTTCCTGATAGAAGATTGAAGAAGGAAGTATAGAGAAGAGCAATGACACCTGCCCCGAGACATCACAATAGCGCCCAGCCAAGTGATTCGAACTTTGTAAAATAACAGTGTAAATATTTTTTACATTTTCATATCCGTAAGAGCTCTCATGAAAATAAAGGATTTATTTTCCTACATTTATCGTATAAGTGAAACCATCTGTTTTGTTGGATTAACAATCGTCCTATATTTTTGAGATCAACGCATGAGAATCCAGTTCTCTTCAAGATATCCAAATTACTTTCTAATATTTACACAAAAATGGTGCCGCAGAATTTTCAGATGCAATTATCATGTCTTCTTTACCTTTTCCTACAAAAAATGAAATTAGATGTAAAAATGCAAATTAGAATATTATATTTGTCTGCTTCTCAGCAGCAGAATTTACTGTATTTTTTATTCAGGCAGAACAGTGTTCCATTGGAATATTCTCAATTTATGTTGTTTTCTAATTAATGAGTTCGGATTAAAACTGTATTACTTTTAAGTATATAAAATAATCACTGGTTTATCTTCATTTTATTCCCTATGTACTTGGAAAACCAGGTTACAATTACAACTATCACTGATTTCTCTTGTTTTATTTCATCATACGTTTCTGGCTGGTATTCCATCTCTCTTGAACTGCTCCCACTTTTGCACACGTTGATAAACTACAATTTCCCGAAACCTTGTATTTTATGCGTTAAACAAGAGAAGCAGCAATTAGCACGTCGCATGTGAGTCTATGGCAAAGGAGTGGGAGGTGTTGATCCGGTGGGCACAGCAAACTCCAGCAAGTCCATGGACCGATCATGTCCGGGAGAATGATCTGCCGGATCCTGGCAGAATTTCTCGCACAAGTACTGCCCTATCATAACTAGAGAGAGTTCCGCATATGACTGCAGAGTCGGTCTTTCCACGTAGCACATACAGCCATCAACATAGCTCACAATAATTTATTTTGGGATCTGTTTTCTCTTTTGCTGGGAACATTTCTGTTCCTCCTTGTTTAATATGTATAGCTGTCTGTTTACTTTAGAACGACACGTAAAAACAATAACTCTATTAATATTTTTTTCGAGAAATTACTGCCAAGTCTGTAATGGATGTTGGACGGAAAAATTGTATTACTCTGTATTTAGTTTCAGAACGCTTGTATCATTATTTTCCGCAGTTTTAGTTCTTAAGTTCGGTAATAACAGTTCCTGACGTTCACATCAACTCTTTTTGAAGATCAAGAAACGAACATTCAAAATGTCGTAACATAATTTCTGTTATTTTGATAGTAATCTGTGATTATTAGTTCCTTCAAAAGATTTGATCACTCAAATTCAATTCAACCAAATCCTGAAAGACGGGAAAAGACGTGACGGCGTAGATCTACAAATCTTCAAAGTAGGAACAAAGGCCTGTTCAGATAGGATAGATTTAAAGTAAAATAGTGCTGAATTTTACTCAGATTTTACATATAGCCTTTTCTTAAATGCTGAGTATGATGAAAAGCTAAGTCTCAAACTCAGAATTTTAATTTTTGGTAAATTCATATATTTCCAGGTTTGGTATTTAGATACCGTAACGTTTTAGTTTGTCACGAATGGTATAAACTGATTATTTTCCCGTTTTATTTCAATGTTGTGGAAAGAGACTTTTGTAATTTATTATTATTCTTTTAATGTTATTTATTTCCAAGTGTGTATCAAAGCTGATATTTTTGTATTTAGAATAACTGATGCGTCTTACTCTTTTTATTTATTTTTCTCAGTTTCTATTATGCAATTATATGTGGGGGTGTTAAAATTATTTATTTATTTAATGCTGGATTTGTAGTTTTTAATTGATGTCATTCCTTTATTTCCTTTTTTTCTGGGCTAAGCAAAGATTGAGTTTGTTTGTAGTGCAGATTCTTTAATTACAGAAATTCTTGTGTTTACAATTACTGATCTCAGTGATTAATACTGAATTCTCTGTGCTTAGTGTTTTTCTCGATGTACATGAATGTGTCTTTTAAAACTAGTTTTTTTAGTTGATTTGCACCTTCATTTTACAGAATGTTGTGTGGGCCTTAATAATTAATCTCTGTGATTGAGTACTGAGATCCCTCTGTAAATGCAGAGAAAATATTTGACTGACGTAAACACAGTGATTGCAGACAGAATTTTCTATGTAAAACGTAAGTTGGCTGTTGTAATCACAGTGATCGGATAAAAGCAAAAAACGAGAATGAAATATGTATGCCTGAAATTTTTCAACTATTCTAACACTCCCTTCTGCAAAGCAATTTACAGACTGGAGCCCATATTATGCACGTCGGTGTGAGAAGACAGGAAAAGATGAATACCAGAAGGGAGCATTGGAATTGTCAGAATGCATGTGAGAACTTACAAAGGTAGAGTCCCATAATCCCACAAACATCTTGAAAGAGATTTGCCTACGTACTAATTTTTTCTTTACGGAAAGCAAGAATTAACCTACGAATCAATCTGGAAAGAAATAAAAGGTTACAAAGCTTTTCTTCTGTAAAATAATTTTATACTTAGTTTTCCCAAACAAATTACAAAAGCTTTTTTATGATAAAATGGAAGTGGTAAGTTTCTTTTATGAAATAGTGTTTGTTACCAAGCATATCGAAGTCAGACGCTGAGCCTATCGGTCTTTTTGGATTATCACCAAGGAAAATATGCGGCTTTTATATGTGTAACCCACTTCATATATTTAAAAATCAATTTTGACGTTATGATTTGTCGTATCTTCCGTTTCATTAATATAATTAAAGTTTTGTTTTCGGTCAGTCAATGCGGGATATATATTTTCTGATTAAATATTTTATGTTTCGTTCAAAAAAATGGAAAATAAATAAAGGAAGAAATATTTCTGTTGATGCATCTGGACACAAGGTCATGGCTGCGGTTATGTGTAAACCAAATTCCTTAAAGTAATTATACAATCTGCATAAGACTCAATCTTTCGCTATCTGCGTGATTTCGCGTAGTCAAAACTCAAAAGCAGAAAAGCTAACCACAAAAGTTTTTCAATGACATAACTACGAAGACATAACGAAAAACATTACATTCTTAAAATAGGCAAATAATTCCTTTTATTCAGCTGATTTGTTTTATAAAGACATCGTGTGGGCTCTTTGATTTCGTATTCAGTAACACACGCATCTGTTTATTCTAAGGAACTACTGTAATATACCTTGAAATTACTAACCTCACCATTCTTATATGATTTGGATGAAATAAACATACAACGTAACATATAAAAGTAAACCGCTCCAAATGTTGCGTATACGCAAGATTTCAAAAAAGAAAAAATTCGCTGTTATAGGCAAAGAAACTTACAAACAATGAAGCTCAGATTCTACTAATATATAAATTTCCTACAATTTACTAAAAAGTTAAAAGCGAATGGAATATAATTTCGTAGTTTCCCAAAGTTGAGAAATATTTCGAACAATAAAATATTAAACATTGCGCAAATAATGAATATTAATGTAATAAAGTTAGAATAATTGTTTCTTTACGTGGTTCATTTACTTCCTTTAAATGAAAATATTTTCATATACAAAATTTCGAAAAAATTCCAAGACCAATTAGCTCGTTGATCATTTCAGCTAGGCGCGCGACATCAAATTTTTCTCTGAAGTTGATGTTCGCTCAAGATGAAAATAATAAAAAAGAAAAATACATTTAAAATGTGTCCGAAAGCACTCTGAAAGTAGAGTACAGCAATGGGAGGAGGAGATGCTGTGCCAGTGTTGCCGGAGCCTTTTACCTAAGATATATAGACCCCAGCGCAAAGAAAACAACAGCGGAAATCAGTAGATTAGAGTTTTTGCTTGAAATTAGCACCAGCTGACAAATGTAAGATACCACTGGATGCAATCACAATACAAAGGATGGCTTGAACCTTCTGGTAGTTCAAACACCCGTGCTCAACAAACTAGTGTCCAACACTTTTAAGCAAATGCCACAGAGGAGAAGATACAGTGGTACATCTCTCACTTTCTGAACATAGCTCCAGTGGCCGTACATTACACTACGATTGCGTCTATCACGGGATTTGTTACCAGTGACTATATAGGCTACACCGCGGAGATATCTGCAACCCTTGTAAAAAAATTTAAAAAGAAAGAAAGTTGGACCCTCATGGTTATGATTTCAACGTTGTAGTTCTATGTCCGTCAATTGGCGGGCTGTCATTTTGAAGCCTTCATAGCCAAACTATTGCCATGAGCCCCTATGGAAGATTTAACTCTGGGTGTACTAATCTATAGAAAATTCAAACCAGCAAATCATTGGTCCCTTTTTTTACAATAGTTCAAACCAGCAAATCATTGGTCCCTTTTTTTACAATAGTGTTGATCACCGTTATTAAAAAATGGTGACCATTAAAACGAATGTTTCTGTAAATAATGATTGCACTGGCCTTTTAATGGAGTCAAAGTTGAAACAGTACCAGTTGCAGTCTTCCTAAAAGCAAATTGTTGTATACTTACATTTCTTACTTGATGATAAGCAGTTGTTCCCAAAGAGCGAGAAAAAGTGATGTTTTAAACAAACAGGTACTATTCAGACAAATATCTTACTGCAGTAATTTTCCTAAGAACATGGGTTTCGACAAAATTTTAAGGATAATCTTTTTATGACAGAATAATTACACTGGCGTGCCAAAATTAAGGACGAGTCGGTTTTTCGAATGTAACGTCGTGCAGAAGTGCTCCACATCGACTCAAATCATACCATAAGATCCCCAAGATGTAAGAATATGGGACATGTGAGCAAAACCGTCCAAACAAGGAATTCAAAGGATACAAAGGCACTTTATCGAAAAGGTAGTTCGAGCACAACTGTAAAGAAGACAGAAACGTCCATGTGACAGGCGGCTGCCAAGAACAATACAGCCTTTAGTAGGGTATATGATCAACCCTGACTACGTTGCAATATTTACAACGTCTGACCATGCCGTGGACGAGGTTGTCAAGGAGCTGTTGAGGCATCGCGGCCCATCACTCTTGTAGCGCCAATCGCAGCTGCGGAATCGTTTCTGGCGGCTGATGGAGTGCTGCCAAGAGTCTCCCGAGTAGGTCCCACAAGTGTTCGATTGGATTTAGGTCCGGGGACCTTGCGGATCAATTCCTGCGTTGAATATCTTTACTGTCCAATAGCTCTGCGAAAACCACTGTGCGATGAGGTGTAGCCTTGTCGTCCATGAAGAGGAACTCAGGACACACAGCTCTTCTAAACAGACGCACGTGAGGCAGGAGAACCTCGCTACAATAGCGGACACCAGTGACTGAACCTCTTTGGAAGATGTGAAGGTAAGTACGGCTACCAAGCATGGTACCGCCCCAAACGAGAACTCCGCCACCTCGAAACCGGTCCCTTTCGATGAAGTTGGAGGTGTGATTGCGTGTTCCCTGCTCTCTTCAGATGTGTATATGTCCAGAATCGCTGGTCAGACTAAATCGGCTCTCATCCCTATAGATAATTCGACCCCATTGCTCATGTGTAACGTTCGTGTGTTCCTGGTCCTCTGAGTAGATCCTATGTAAGTGAGAGGTGGGTCATCTGGCTCAGTACTGTAAAGAGGTTTGTTATATACTCCATGACGGGATCCCTGTTTGATTTGATCGCGGTCGTTGCGAATGATGGAGTAAGTATTTGACGTTCTGAGGCCAAAATCGGTTTTGTGATGATGACACATGTTTTTCATGATGCGAGTGACGTGTGGGTCATAGCACATAGACCCAACAAATTTCTTGTCACTTGTTTCCCTCACAAGTGTGGACCTGCTTGAGTTTACGAGTCTCTTGTAAATCGAATCCACCAAATGATTTCCATAGCCATGGTTTCAGGCGATTTCTTTAATTTTGGCAATTTCTTGTTTCTTCAGCCGGTTGCTGGAGGAGTGTGTAATGGCTCGTTTTATCATAAAACGAATGGCTGCAAGTTTATGACATAGAGGGTGCATAGAGTTGTAAGGGATAATACTAGGGGCAGACATAGGCTTCCTGAAAACTGAGGTTTGAATAGTGTGATTTGTAATATTTCTGGTTACCAAGATATCCAAACGGTAAGATTCCATTAGTTTCCAGTTCCAACGTTAAATTCACTGACTGATGTAGTGAAGACATGATATCCCTAAAATTCAATAATTTTTCTTCAGTGCCCAAACAGAAAACCAAAATATCATCAACATATCTCAAATATAAACCCAGTTCTTCAGGTAAAGGGTTCAACGCCAGGTGCTCTAGGTGTTGCATAAATTTGTTGGGTCTATGTGCTATGAACCACACGTCACTCGCGTCATGAAAAACATGTGTCCTCGTCACAAAATCGATTTTGGCCTCAGAACGTCAAATACTTACTCCATCATTCGCAACGACCGCGATCAAATCAAACAGGGATCCCGTCATGGAGTATATAACAAACCTCTTTACAGTACTGAGCCAGATGACCCACCTCTCACTTACATAGGATCTACTCAGAGGACGTTGGATATCAGAATTAAAGAACACCTTTATGACATTAAGTCTCGAAACCGAAAAACTACGTTATCACGCCTTACCAACAGTGAGGCTTCCATCGTTACAACATAAAGGAACAAAACCTCGTTACTTTTTGCAGAGAGATTGTTTATTTTCATCAAGGGCAATCAATGCTGTAACGACTATATACCTATGTACATCCCCAATTCTTGGAAAAATTTCTTGCGAAGGGACTCAAATAATGCCCAATGTGACACCACCTTGAATATTTTAACACCAGATGACACAATCACCCATTCAGCGATTCGGAATTTCCCGTGAACAATCCCAGACATGCGCAGTGAATGCACAGTTTGATTCATGACACTTACCCCTTCTGTTATTTAAGGGTCGGAATCACTAATCTGAGAGCACATCTGAGGATGATCCCAAGAGGGATTGAAAGATCTCTTGTTTGTTTTAACCTGTTCATTTATATCACCTTCACCACATTTGGTGTGTACAGGAGTATCAGTTCTTTTAACTTTTAGTTATTCTAATCGTGCATAAGACGGCAACCTTGTTTTATGACTACGATGAGAAGCATGTATAACTCGGAAAGTGAGTGCTCGTACGAGAAAAATCGAATGAAGTAACGCTTAAGAACTCAAGACGAAGAGTAAATTAACGTAAAGGAACCATCAAAGTAAATATTCCTCTTCCCAACTTCGTCGTGCTCGAATCGCCGCAAAATTATCTAACTACTGAGCAAAATATTAAGAAGAAACCGGTGCGTGTAAATTGAGAACTAAAATCGGACCGCCTATATGTAAATTGCGAATTAAGGCCCAAGATCCTTATGTCTAAATTGCTAATCAACATTTCTGCTCCCACTCTGGCGATATCAAAAAATAAACCAAGATGAAAAAATAATGATTAAAACAATTAAAATAATGTATTTACAAAAACAACAAAACTAGTTTGTCATCCTTGCACAGGGGCCATGTTAATTTTATCTGTAATGCTCCATACTTAGTATATGTACTTAGTTCGATGTATTCACGTAAACAACCAATGTGTTAAGCAAGTATATATGTATTTAAACAGTGTAAAAATATATAAATAATGACGAAAACAATGCAAAAACGTAATGAATTTATTCAAGAAAACAAGAAAATTAGTTTGTTTCTCCTCCTTGCGCAGGGGCTATGCTAAACTTAACCCATTTTCGGAAACAATCACATTTTATAATGATGCGATGCAAATTCTACACGAGAACTCTTGAAATAAATCCTCTTTTGTAATGGTGTATTTTTATTGGAATTTTTTCTTTCGTTGGAGTGCACTTCTAATGATTCTTCTATTTGGATCTCTCACAATTTGATTGTTAATGTGCGTTTGCGTTTGAAATAATGTCAGCACTTCTACGAAGTTATATAAAATAGGGTGCGGATCAAAAAATTGGTTTTGGATGTAGAATGAAATGACTCGCATGCATTGCATACAGCGGTCATGGGCCTTGGTTCGCAATTTACATGCAGAGTTTTAATAGCGGTGTGATTTTGGTTCGCAAATTACATGTTCTAGTTCGTAATTTACATACCGCCCCAGAAACATTTACATTGCTAATCTACAGTTAAAATGTATACTGAACTCCGAAAGGAAGTGTTCTTTAAGAGAGAGAACAAACAAAAAACGCTTCAGAGCACAAGACGAATGGTAAATGTACGTAAAGAAACCAACCATCAAAGCAAATGTTATCCCTTCTTAAGTACTTCATACACAAGTACTAAAAATTCCCTCTCTATGGCACAAGGTCTTAAAACCATCTGTAATGAGAAATCAAGGTTGTCGATAAAACAGTACAGAGAAGCCCACCAGTTCGTAGATCAACAACATTTAAAATTAAATGAGACAAAACAAAATTTAAAAGTATATACATAAAATGTATGTTAAAAATAATGAAGTGAAACTTCCATCATGTTACAGAAATCGTCGTTTTTTTTTTAAATAACGACATTATTTCAATTCATCATAGATGATCTTTATGCTAACACAACAATAACTCAGCTGTATTTCGTTTGTAATACGGCATAAGGAAAAATAGGTTTGTACTGTACTTACTAATTGCGTATGCATAATTTCTTACACAGTTTTGCTTGAGAAAAGTGTTCAGAACTGACATTCTCTTATATAAAAAAAAAATCAAAGAATGCAGACTTATAATGCCACCTAGAAGCGTCCGACCCAGCTCTTAGAAGGACTATTTTGTAAAACAAATGTCAATTGGTAACCAAGTGCAACTGAGATAGATACTCACTGTTTGCTCTCAGCTCTGCATTGATAAAAAGAACGGCATAGTTCCTTCTTGTGCAAGATGAACTGTCAACATCGGGTGTGAGTAGATTTTTGAAAATCCGGTTCAGAGCCTTACATAGCACAATATTCCATAAATTATCTCTCTACATCAGTTAGTTAGAAAATGTTTGGGAATACTTTTAGAATAATATTTTGCACCTCCATTCATATTCAAAACAGGCATATTCCAAGGTTGCATGGATTCAGTGAGGTGCTGATAACGTCCTGCAAGATCACCGTCGTATCAGAATCATCTGACCACCTACCTGAAAATGGGCAAAACCACACTTGGACCTGACGAAGCGACAAGACAGTGTGGCATGGACTCATTGAGGATCTGGAATGTTCCCCGAGGCACAGGCGCCCTTTCGGACGGCAGCAGAGAACGCACGTCTCTTATATGACGTAGATGCGGTTCGGCACAGTGAATCTGTCGATCAAAACAGTCCCACAAAAGACTGTATAGGATTGAGGTGGGGCGATTTCGCCACCCAAGGGAGAACGGAGATATCGCTCTCGTGCTTCTGGAGTCAGACACACACCTCTTAGTGACGTATCACTGTGCATTGTAGTGTTGGTAGACACCATCAACACCAATGTACAAGTCCAACATGAAGTGATTCTTGTGGTCAGCGAGAATGAGCAGATGGTTATTGGCGTTCAGGAACCTACCCAGTGTTATCTGGGGTCCCAAGTCATACCCGAAAAGCATCCTCCAGACATGCACACTGCCACCACCGGTTTGTACTTGACCAAAAAGCGTGTCTGGGTGCTGGTTTGTACTTGACCAACAAGCGTGTCTGGGTGCTGGTTCTGGTATGTCTAACGTCGTATCGGCCACCGCTCGTAATTTTTTTGGGGTAGAAATATCGATTCGTTGGAGAAAGCAATCTTTTCCCACTCTTTCACTGTCCAATCACGGTAGTCCCATGCGACCTGCAGGCGAAGTTGCCGATACACCTAGGTTAACATGGGCGCCTTGAAGCACCGTCAACTCCGGAGACTCATGCGTAACAGAGCTCGCACTTCTGTTATCGGGGACACGTTCCTGTGTACACCATCATTCATTTATGTTGCCATTTGCTTCACTGTTGTGGGTCGATTGCCCTTTACCAGAAGACAGAGGCGACGTTCTCCTCACGGCTCGATGGCTTTTGGGGCTACACAGTTATAATGTCGGGAGGTACTTGGTGTGACAGCGGTCCATTCTCGTTAAGCCCTTACTACAATACGTCGCGAACATCCCAGGAAATTCGTTGTTTCTGAGAGACTTCCACTCATGGCTGGGTAACCGGTGATTATTCCTATTTGACCTTCTGTCAAATCACTACCTCTGCCCATTGTCTTCACGTTACGCACTATGACTCAACTGTCCTAACCGGCTCCTTATATCTTCGTGTGGTTGACCTTGTCACGTGCACTCTGTGACGCACCTGGGCATGTATACTGCGATTACCAGGTATACTGTGGTCATAATACTCTGATAGGACCGTCTGTGTTCAAACAAGTGGATGTGAAGGCGTCCACCAATTGCCGAAATTGTGGGGGTACACTGTTACGAACGAGCCTCTCGATCCCATTTCACAGGTTCTTAATGGGATGACATTTGGGCCTCGTTATCATAAGGGGAAGTTTTGCACTTTGAATTCACTGTTGTTCTAATGAAACGCCTTTGTGACGGTCCTAGCCTTGTGGCACAGTTCATCATCTTGCTGAAGTAGCCCACCCCATCATGAATCGTAGTGTCCATGTACGGGTGTTCCTAAGATGTCAGAACACGTCTTCACATTGAAATGCCGTTTCAGAGTAATTCAAGATTCCCATTACTGTATTAAAAATAAACTTTATACGGTTACACTGCTTTTTCCAGCCAGCTTCAATATTCTGAAACGCCCATTAGCATGTACGTGTTAAGCAATAACTTGATTCTTCGGAACGGGTGATACTTTTAGCATCCTTAAGGTCCAGATTTAGCAATTGTTCGCCCTCTTCATAGGAACATGATGGTTTGTATCAGAAACGAGTACTGTACGAAAGGGTCGACTGGAATTATAGTCCATTTGCTCAAATGTGTTGCAGGTTGTGCATGCTAAAATTATTCCCTCGGTATTGTTCTGTGCTGTGCAGTAATTTGAAGAAATTGAGGTAGTTTGATCGTGCACTCCTTTATTGCAGCCGATGCTCTAGGACACTGACCAATCGGCTTCGCCCAATGGAATACTTTGACTCTTGTTTTGTCAACAAACTCTCGACTTGAATCAGATCAACATAATTATATGGTTTACTTCTGGATGTTTTCCCGTCTTTGTTTACCGTTGAAACCCTACCATCTTCACAATACTTACAGTTCGTGAAATCGTAGTATGAGTGGGTAGCAGATGAATAAGGGAATATCGACTTTCAGGTTTGTACGAAGCCTCTCCTTTTCGTTCACTTCTCTGCCAATCCACCAATCAGTCTTGCTGTTTACAGGGTTTTTTTTAACGAAAGTATTTTCAAGATACTTCTCTCAGCTATCAGAGTGAACGGCATGTGCAAAATATTTTCGGCACTGAGATTATTACATTAATACGTTAAACAGTCGGACTATCCGTCCTTTCCCATACACAGTATCATACATATAATGATATATTTTGATATGCTGATGTGTTCTACAACTCACTGAAGCATACTCACGGTAATAACTACTTTGTTTCTTCCCTGACTCGGTATGGAAAAGAGATTAACTCTCTTATAAAAAAAATAGAAACTCGTAGTACTTACATGATACAACATCTTTCTTGCATTTCTGGGAAATACAAGCATCTCCAGACCATTCAGAAACTCAATAAAATTTTTGGATAACCTGAACCCGGTATATTTTCACAGCCCAATTTCGAAGAATAGTAATAACATATCAACTGTTTTCTACTAAACTGAATTAAAATGAATAGTAGTATCACTTTATATGAAGACTCATAATTTTTCTTAATAAAATAATTTCTAAGAGTGAAATAGCAATTTTTTTTATAGGAGTGGGATTTTTAGGGAAATATAATAAAAATATTTTCAATCTGTCACTAATTGAAGTAAAAAAAGGTTCTTACAATAGGTAACTATAGGATGTTTTCTGCTTATATTTTCAATTTTGCAGACTTTAAAGAAAAAAATAATCGAATGCGAGCCAACGGTCGACCGTAATGCATTAAGTACCCACATTCCACCTTATCATTTGCAGTATTTTTAACAAATTCTGGAGTGGCGACTGCAGCACATGGACATTTATTTAAAATACGGGAAGTATTCCACTATATGTCACTTGATTGCACCTAAGACGAATTGAGTTTTTTGAATACGCATTTTATAAAGGAAATTTCTGTATAAGTGCTTTGAGAAACAAAGGAAGATGACATATCCTTCTTATTTAATATATCTGATCTCAATAAGTAAATATGAAATGAGTTTACAATGTGAATGTCTAATACTAATTCAGGGAAGAATTTAATTGGAAAAACTTTTTATAATCAGATTACGAATACATCGTTTGAAATTTAACAAGCTCTCCACAACTAAAGTTTTGCGAAAAAACGAAAATTCTAATTTTATATTATTTCAGTGTTGTTTTTATGTTACAACGACATTAATTCTTGTATTTCTCAGGATACCGTATTTATGTTGTCCCGAAAATCATCTAATCGGTAAACGTTCTGTTTAATAGGACAGAAAACACGAAAGAAGCCACGGTAGTTGTAGTACATTTAAAACAGTATTCTTTATTTGTTGAAAAACCATACAAAAGTGAAAACTTATATTTTAAAGTGTGTTATTTTTTATTACTATCACAATATTCTTCTGGCTAGTGCAAATCTACCACACTAAACTGGTTTGTTATTACGATATGAAGGAATTTAAATATACCTTCGGTAAAATATCGTAAAAATGAGTTACATTCAAATTTAACTTTGCCTACCATTTTTGATTAATCACTTAACCATCACTTGTGTCCTTTTAAGTGACTTTGTGGTCACTGAGAAAGAAAATCTACGGAAAATAACTGATTTATGTGCGATTTTTTTGTAATTTACATATTGTTTTTAATTTATGATGTGTTCGTTCCTATCGTGGGTTATATTTCTTCCAGAAGAGAGGTGACTATGTGAGCTTTCTGCATTTCAGAGTAGATATAATAACATAAAATGCAACTTTGGCGGTATCATATTATACTCGTTTCACATTACCTTCTATATAATATGGACAGCGCATGAAATAAATATGATGCAAACCAATTTAGAGTATTAATGAAAATAACAAAATTGATATGAATCGCAATTTGTCATTTTATTAAGAAAAAAAAATATCTAGGATTATTTTCAGTAGGGCGCGCAAAACCGTCCTTTAGAGGCGATCAAGAATTCATTACCGACGATTAATCTCCCAACCACGACGCACACGCGGACGACCCTTTTCCTCACAAGCTTGTAGTTAAATTGTGATTGGTAAATTTTCATTTTACGATTATTTTTCCAATTTAAAATATTCGCATGCCAGGTGCCTGAGTTTTACGAAATTACGCATTCTCTTAAGTGCTAGTAATTCTTTGTTTTGGCGAAATTGTTCCTCGGTGACTCCCCCCTTCCAAAATTTTAACGTACTAAGCCAATGTCCTGCTTTCTCATTCCCTCTTATGAAGATTTTTCCGTGTGAAATTTTACGCCTGAAGGTGGCCTGCAAACTGATTTTAAACCATAGCCTGCTCAAATCAGTTTGTAGGAGTTATTTTTGCTGTAACACGAGAAATTGAACGATGTTTTTGGATAAAACTCTGTGGACAAGGATACATCCTCCTCAAGGTTTGAAAGATAGGGGCTTCCTCCGACGTCAAGAGGATGTTTCGGGAATCAACCAATGACTTTTTAGAGTGTATTTGCCACACCATTTTGGATAATTTAGTTGTCGAAAGAAGAACACATCACAGATAGATGATAATAATGTGTTCCTGTATACTATAACATGAATCCATAATACTTATATTTCGCTTGATCCGTCATGATGTGGAATAACAATTAGCATCCAATCAAACGTAAGCTAACACAAGCGAATCTAGAATTTTTTTCGGCAACTACATTCTGAAATACACTGGCGGAAAGTGAAAAAATAACACCAAGAAGGAGACGTCTGATACCAACGAAATGTATACAGCATAATAACGGAATACAGAGGATAACGTGATCAAAACATGACGGCTAAATACAGCTGCATTTGCTGGTAAACTGACAAAAATTTTTTCCATGTAACCTGGTTAGTACGAGGTTGAAACGCCATGAACTGTGTCACACTGTGCAATTCTGGCATGGAGTCCGTCGTACAGATGTTGGATGTAAGTTTGGGGTATTGAGTTCCAAGCATCCTCAACCTCGACGGGTAAATCGGGGATCGTCGTGGCTGGCCGTGGAGACCGAATAAGTCGTTGTCCCATAAAATCCCACTCGTGCTCATTGGGGGATAAATCCGTTGAACGTGCAGGCCATGAAAATTGTCTCACACACTGAAGTGCATGTTGCGTTGCACGTGCCGTGTGTGGGCGTAAGTTATCTTGCTGGAAAACACCACGAACGACCGACCTTACAAATGCCACAACAACGGGCTGAATTATGTTGTTGATGTAGGAGGTGCTGTTTAACGTACCCGGTAAAAACGCTAGTTATGTACGGGAGTGATAGTTGATCGCTCCCCACACCAGGAGACCAGGTGTAGGCCATGTGTGTCTCTGGCGGATGAAAGAAGGGTTGAGACACTCCCCTGTGCGTCTGCGAACACGCATACGGCCATTAAGATGCTCCCAAGCAGAATCTGCTTTCATCGCTGAACACGACAGATCGCCATTGCGTTCTCCAGTGCAGACGTTGGCGACACCACTGCAGCTGTTCCTGACGGTGGGATGGAGTCAGACGTACACATGCCAGAGGCACACGTGCACGTAGTCCTGCATCCAGTAGACGGTTGCGGATTGTTCGCACAGTCACCTCGGGTGCAACGGCAGCTCGGATTTGCGTCACAGTGGATGTTCTGCTTGACAACGCTGCTCCTCTTATGCGTTGATCGGTCTGCTCATCCATCCGTCTGTGACCTCCGGTTCAACATCTTTTCCTGTGGGAATGTTCTTCGGACCATCTACGCCACCATCGTACCACCACCGATACTTCCCTTCCAACTCGCTCCGCAATACGACGATACGACCACCCGGGCTCGCGGAATCCGATTAAACGACCTCGCTCAAAGTTCGATAACTTCTGAAATCATACACGTCTTCCATGTCCAGACATTGCAGCTTCTTCACGGTCTTCGCACGTGTCCGTACGCCGACGACTGATTACATGCACTTCGCCGTACTCCTTAAATGTCACCAACGATAATTTGCATATTATGCCGTGCTGTGATGTAAACGGTCAACGGTTGGTCCCAAAATTAACATCAACTCGACCCCACTAACATATGTAAATTTCATGATAGTCCGCCAATTCCTTCTTGGTGTTCTTAATTCACTTTCCGCCAGTGTATTTAGTCCTAGGATATTGTCGTCTTTCTTCATAGCATTGCTTCAAGCTGTTGGTAGGTTCGTCAGAATGTTGTTTACTGTAAGGTAATTAATATGCGTGAATTATTCTCGCAGTTATATTGGTTTATCTACATCAGGAAACTAAAATTGTATTTCTTATAGAATATTTCACATTGCTGACGCTATTAACAAACCCAAAGTTCGATTTAGGCGTCATCCAAAATAATAGCTAAACACAATAGATACAGCAGTGAGTTACTGCCATTTATTGGCCGATCTGTAATCAGTATATCGCGTAGAGCTGACCAGCATTGGAAGGGCAGCAATAAAATGTGTACTCCTTGATAAAATCGTTTTTCTTTTGTGAAAGAGGTACCTAAACATAATTCAATAAGGTAGTGCAATCGAATTCTCGTGAATTCACCTTACGTTCCCTTCAAATGGTTATGAATCTTCTTCAGATTTCGTCTAGCGAAGGAAATTCTCATGCAGAACACAACTCCAATTTCCAGCATACGTGGTTGAAACTTGTCGTGGAGAAAAAACACCGAAGAGGCCCCCAGGGTAGAGAAATAAGATCGCAGAATCATCAGTCGTGGAGAAAATTATATTTTGACCGCCATAAGCGTTAGAGAATGGAGCCTGCCTGGATACCTAACGGTAGCGCAGGTTAAGTTCAAAGAGGAGTATATATATATATACAAACCGAGGACAGGCTTTCAGTAAGTAAGTGTTCCGAGTCAAAATGGGAAAAGCTGCCGATTTATCGGAGCTTGATAAAGGACAAAACGTGATAGAATGGCGGCTCTTATCTAGGATCTCGGAAACTGCGCAGCTTATTGGTTGTTTAAGTGCCGCTGTAGTGAGTACGTATCTAAAGGGGTGCACAGATAACGAAACGACAGACCGTCCACCGCAGCTCATTGATGCCAGAGTGGAGTGGAAAGTGTGGCGCATTATTCACAGCGTCCCCAGGGCCGCAGTGCGACAAATCGCTCAGCTGCAACAGAGGTGATTAGGGCAATGTGTCATAGCACACAGTTCATCGCAAACTTCTGCGCGTGGGCCTTCGTAGAAGACCCACGTGCAGAAGGTTTCTTTTTCAATTTTATTCGTTGTATTTCTTGGTCCAAAATCAACATTTTCAAATTTGCAATAGTGTCCAGTCATATATTTTTATATAAATTTATTAAATGAATCATATCAACTTTTTAAAGTCGTAGTTCTTCATTTACAGCAATCTTAAAATATTTCTTGTTGGCGTTTAACAAAAAAACACCGTGTTCTTGAAAAAAAAAATTTCATAAACAGAACAATACCTCACTGCTTTGTTTGTGATGTCGCACGTGACACACGCCTGAGTGACACACGTTCAGGTCAAAACAATGCTTCAGATCTTTTTTTCAAATTTAACTGCGCAATTTCTTCGGATTCAAACCCTTGAAGTAAGAAACTAATTTCTTACACGGGTGTTCGAAGGCAAGAGCCTCCTCACACTTGAAAACTAAAGAGCTCTGAACCAATTATGAAAGCTTTTGATATCCCTTTCCTCCTATTTCAGCCCGCGTCACTAGCGCCTGTGTCCACGCCGGGTTCCTTGAATCGTCCTCTCATTGGACTGCGCAGAAATGGCCTCGACCAATTAGGTAACATAAAAATAAACAAATGTGTCAGGAAGCAGCCCGCAGCCTATTTATGACCTTTTTCTTCGGTAACTCGAATTTTTGGGAATTTGTAACATCTCCTTCGGGTTATTTGTTGGTTGTATAACTTATCATATCTTGGAATGCCTACCACAAACCAATTAGGTTGTCCAGATTGTGTAAAGACTTTTGCCACGAAAAGGATTCAGCCTAACATATTAGAAATTTCCATCCTGGTGTTTCAACAGCATACACTAAAGAGCAATTGAATTAGATACAGACACCGAAAGCGTTGGGAAGCCATACGGATCCACGACCCCTGAACAAGCTCCCACAGTTCACGAAGATTTAATGGAGAGAGGTCAGAGCAAATGTGGCGCTGTGAGCGGCTCTGTAAATGGAAACGACATGCCGTATGCAGCGATCCGACAATATAAGGAGTGATGCGACGGGAATCAGTAAGAGTCGGACGCAGAATGTGTAGGACGAAGGATCTAAGCGCATTTGATCGTGTGAAAATCGTCGGGGCCCGACGAATGGGACACTAGATCTCGGAGGTCGTGCAGGCACTGTGATTTTCACGAGCCACTGTGTCATGGGCGCACCGTGAGTTCATCGAATCCGGTAAAACCATCACTGCAAGGGCCAACTGCCGTGGACAACAGCGTGTGGACGAGCGGGACCATCGCCGGCTAGCTCGCATTGTAACAGCGGATAGACGGGCCACAGTGCAAGACATCATTCGGTAAATTAACGCTGGTGCACAAAAACGTGTAAGCAGCCACAACATCCAGAAGCATCTCCTCGCTATTGGGTACAGGAGCCATTGTCCCACGAGGGTACCGCAGCTAACCGCACATCACAGGTTGCAGAGATTAGCATGAGCGCGGGAACATCGCCACTGGACCCTAGACATGCGGAAAAATTTTGCCTGGACTGATGAGTCGAGATTTACGTTTGTACATGCGGATAGCATAATACAAGTACGGCGCAAACCACATGAAGCGATGGATCCTTCTCGCCAGCAAGGTACTCTTTAAGCTCGTGGGGGTGGTATTCTCGTCTGGGGACTGTTTACGTAGACTGAAATGGGACTCCTGTTACGTGTGATATCGTCCCTCACAGGAGAACGTTACCGGGATATCATGGACGACCATTTTCTCCCTGTTGTGCGTCTTCAACATCCCAATGGGGACCTCATCCTGCAACAAGACAATGCACCGTGCCATCGCTCCGAATTTTATCCGAATGGTTGGATGAACACTCCACGGACATGACCTCGCTTCCTTGTCCAGCTAGGTCAACTGACCTCAATCCCATCGAGCACATCTGGAATGCCATTAAGAGGGATGTTCGAGGCTCTCACCTACCTCCATCAAACCTTCGTGAACTGTGGGAGCTTGTTCAGGGGTCGTGGATCCGTATGGCTTCCCAACGCTTACGGTGTCTTCTCGAGTCCATGCCGAGACGAATCGCCGCCATCATCAGGGCGAAAGGTGGTGCTACACATTACTAGACAGGTTTCTCTAATTCAATTGCTCTTTAGTGTGTGTACTAAATGTAACAGATGGAAATATAAACAAATTGACCTACAACCCCTATGAAAGGACCGTTGGTAGGAAAAAATATCTACTGGGACATAGAAGTTTTCAACCCAATGAAATCACCGTTTTTTCAAATAACAATTACCCTATAACCATAAATGAACCAGTTATCTCTAGGGATAGTAATACATATCATGTTACTGTTAATAATACCCGTGATATTTCTGCATTGACAGGGTGCTCAGAAATTGTTGTGTTTGGGACTTCTGTTGTGAGCACATTTCCCACAGATATTGTTTCCATAAATGTACCAAAAATTTCTACTTATGGTAGTAAGAAATATATTACTGTTACTGACAAGCGTAGCATTTCTACATCAAAAATGTCTTCAGAAAGCGTTGCTTTAGGGCTCCTTCTGTGGGCACAGTCCCCACAGATATCTCTTTTTGTACAAATGAAAGTTCTCCTACTGATGTTAAAATTTTTCTCTCCCCAAGTACTGAGTCTGATGTGTCCACATCAAATGCGAATGACACTGGAAATAATGACGATTTAGGTGTAAATGTTGATTCCAACAGTTGTTCATATGAAATTAAAATGTCTTCTGTTCGCACTAGTATTTCCTACAACTTCTGTAGCTCTATTTTCTCAACTAAAAATAATTGAAATAAGCGTATGCGTAAGTACCACTCCAATTTGAAATAGCTAAGAGGAAACCATCGTTGGGCATATACACCGCTAATAACAATTGTTCACATACAGAATTAGCATTACAATATTTGAGGTTCGGAGTGGCTTTCTGACCTTCTGTATGGTATGACAAACGCTATATCTTGTATATTGTGGTATAAATCCGAAAAGGTCGCTATCATACGGCCGTTAAGAGTTTTTGTGTGATCCTTAAGCATTTGAAAGACGTTGGCCGCTGTAAACGAATATTTGCATCACATGAAAGTTGTGTCGTAACTGTTTTTAGCACTTTCTTTTGTTTAAAACAACGGCAGTAATTTTATTTATAACGTACATATTTGTGTTTTATGCTGTGAAGGCCCATAATGCTGATTGTACGAATAATACCTGTAGGCTACAGAGAATTTGACTTAATAAAACGCCAATAAAATCGAGTTTATTGTATCGGTATTTTAAATGTTCAGTAATTAAAGTAATTAAAACTAATAGTTGTTCTCAGAAGATCGCCACATGTACTTTTTGCAGGAGTTCCGCTGGTTTTCCGGTAAGCCACTGGACTGCATTCTTTAAATTTCAGATACTTTGTAAGTAAATTTCAAGGAAAATTTGAGGAAATCCTGAGCTTGTTACCAGACGCTAGTCCAAATATCCTTTACAAACTTTCTACAGAGATGTACTCCTTAAAGTAAGCAAAGTGTTTGAAGAGATTCTGAAAAACGAAATTTAAATATTGTGCAAATTTATAGAAATTTGTTTACTCACAAGGAACTGCAAATTTTTCTGATTTCATTTGGAATATAAAGAACTTTGTTTACACTTCCCCTTTCAATTCCACACAGTGTTGTCGGTTCACAAATTATAGGAAGTCTGGTGAAATGCAGGATAGATGAATCCTGATTCATATAAAATGGAAAATTTGCTGCATACAATTCTAGATAAACCAATTAGAAGTGAAGGAACACAAAGGAAATTACAACTGACACCATCGTAAGAAGTATGAGAAATTTTAACACAGCATGATGCAGAGAAATTAATCATAAAAGGTCAACAAGGCGATAGCTCATACTTACGTAACACATAGTACAGCAGAAAGTTAAGATCCATTCGGCGTACGCCATGAAACTGTGTTTGTTGTGAACTAAGCATCATTCCAATGCATGGTGGATCACGTTTCCATCTCCCAATTTTATTTTCTTCACATGTCCTGGAAAATGTCTAACACACATTACTCTTGACACAAAACATTTTGACATTTCTGTTCATACTGATAATTCATTTAAACAGTTAGGTGTGGGAAAAAATGCACGTGACTCGAGTGATAGCCGAAGTATTTACTGATCAGTAATAACGGCAAAATCGAGTAAATAACCTTTACAATGAATTGTTATTTGTTGTGAAGAATCGGACATGAATGGTCTGGTTATTCATTTTCTTCAACGATTCGACAGCCGGAGGTGGGCTTTGGCCTTCTCAAAGAGTATTTTTGTGAGATCTTGTAACGAAAGGTTTCAGAAGGTGGGGTCGCTTGCTCAACGCTCAACCACGAATTGGGAAGCCTAAGGGTCAACCTGCGTTCAGCGCCGACTTCACTGGAAACCACCAACGCATTCGCGTCCGCAAGCACAGGAATTATGTGAACCAAGACCAACCTCTCAGAGGAATTTTTTAAACTTGAAGCAAAATATGATATAATTTATATTTTCATTATACACTACACTTTCTTAATTTTTAACGGTAAGCTGGAAACATTTCTGGAATTTTCAAGTATATTTTATGTGTTGGGAAACATAAAATTACTGGAGGTATGATTTCGATAGATATTGCATAAGTTCATTTCATATGATATTGCCATAAAATATAAAAAGGCAGTTGACTTATCATTACTGTTTTTTTTGCTCCCATCCAATTCTTCGGATTGTCTGCTCTCAGTTGTATACTGTACTGACCGTTACGTCCCCTTTCTTTGATCTTACGCTTCACAATGGGATTAGAGATTTCCCCTGCCTTCTACATCTTTACAAAAAGTCACCTGTTAATTTTTGTATTCCCCGAGTTTCTTATATTTCACATGTTTCGTTTGGTGCCGCTTCGGGACAAAATTTCGCGAAAACCTACAAATTAGTTTTACCAGTTACTAAGAAGCGCATATTATTCCACATGATTCAAAGACATTGTGGATTTCAAAACTTAATGTTAAAATTCAAGTACATCATTATTAAATTTTCGAACTTTTCATGGAATACTGAATTCATTATCATCGATACGCTTTTAAGAACCCAAAGTCCTTTGGTTGCTGCTTAACTCTGGAAATTCTTGCGTAAGAATTTAAAACCTCTCCTTTTTAGAGTTTATGACACATTGATAGATCAACTACTATGTAATTACATGATTTCGTCTAAATATGTGATATAGTAGAAAAAGTCAACACAGACAAGAAAAAAGAATAGAAATGAAAAACGTAAACGGATAAGGTAATGCGAATATCAATGCGACAACATCGCTTGTTCCTTGCTTCCGGTTTCATACACAAAGAAATCGACATACAAGAAAGGAAGATTTAACGCTTACCGTACAAATGAAGTAACTTATCACATTTCAATAATTTTGTGTCAAACAGGGCGTACCTGTTAAAAATCATGTGGAATCTTACGACTGTTGTGCAACATTTTATATCAGTAATATGTGGAATTTCTCAATTTAACTGCGTTTTTTCCTGATTTGCTGAAAAACATGTATTAAAAATTATGTGATCTTAGGACAACATGTTGTACTATTTTAATAAAAACAGAAATATATATCCTCTGTGAAATCAAGGAAGTAAAAATGTAAACGTACTTCAGTAATTGTTTGAAATCCATTTAAGATTGTTTCATGTGTCTGTCATTTTTAGGAACTCAGGGCAAATCTACGCAATACCTGCAAAGTAAATTTGTTCTATGCACATTTTCTAAATAATATTGTGTTCGGGTGTTCAAACGTTTCACCACAAAGAAAAGCTTCCCTTAGCTAATATATGCTCTTGTTATGATTTTATAAATGCAATCAGAATTTCCTAAATTAGAATCTATAACAATAGTGACTTATTTCGATTTTAGCACACACTGCGGTAAAGTGTGAGGAAAAAGTCAAGAATTTTCTCCTCATCTAAGTTTTACGTTAGGAAAGTACTTCATTTATTTACTAATAGCCATCAGCGTTTTAGAAAATGCATATAACGAATTAGCATTGCAGGTATACGATATATTTTCCCTTGCAGCTCCCTTTATGTAACTTTTGGCGTGTGATCAGCATTATAAATATTGTGAAATGGATAATGCGCACTTCAGAAGGCCATTCTTAAAAATTATATAAGCAGTGGTTTGAATCAACAAATGAAGAGAAAAGAAATTGAGGTTTAGCAACTTAGGGACCGATGCATTTCCAAATATGTTAGATGCAAATAAAATGCGATTTTTACATATTTGGTTAAAGACGAAGCGCCGAAGCTATGAATTTAAAACTCACTGCGTTTTAACTAGACATCAGTTAATTAGAAAGCTACGCTTTACTCAATTAATAATATGAATTTAAAACTCACTGCGTTTTTAACTAGACAGCGTTTCAACTAAGAAGCTACGCTTTACTTAATTAATAATTTCGCACATTTTTCGTTCTTGAGTGAAAAACAAATGAAAAGTTATATATTTATTATACCAGTCAATTTCGAAAAAAATGAATAAAAATAAATATCGAAAGGACTTCGACATTTTGATAGTTTGTAATTTAACTTTTCTGGCATGCATAATTTTCCAGTTCATATGGTCCCAGATCTATTCGTTTGGTTTCACATCGGGTGGCGACGAGAAAATGTGGGTACCATCGCTTGTTACTTAAACGAGTCCTCGGTGATATGGTCTGCAATACTGGACCACCCTATCTGAGTGTCATCATTAACTAATGAAGGTCGGCTGCAATTATGAACAGGTACGTGCTGGAAAACAGAGAATTATCCTCCTCTATCTGAGAGAGAAAATGTCACAGTAAAACGTCTGCCTCAATGTTGCAGCCTATCACTTTCCTTTTTCCGTAGAATCAGGACGTATTCTATCGAGATTTCCAAAGCATTTTGCATTATTCGTTCTCGTGCTACTCATCGAAATTACGTGAAAAGTGTATTACCAGAGAAAGCTGCTTTCTCCCAGACACCCACAGTCAAATGTATTAAATTTTCAGGCAAACTGAAGTTGTTGTCTGGGAGGAGGGGCAATGATCATGAGTTTACATATAAAGCAGATACATTGGATGGACCGGTGCAGTGTAGCTGTGCGTATACTGCTCTATGCCCTTCAGTTGTAGACCATGGTCATTTGCACCAGTTATCACGCATAGTTTTTTGTATAATACGGCACAGCGTTCTCTCTACCAGAACAGAAATCAACAGTAGCAGTTCAATTACTGACATCTGGGTGCGCTTTGCTCCGCTTCAATCACTCTTAGTGCATTTTCCCTACTTCTGATTGTAAACATCCGACAATCCTCGCTGTTTATATACAGAGTGTGAGCCGAAAGTGCTGCAATATTTGCATAAACGTACGTGCTCCGGTGGGTATGTCACGTGTTTAAACTAGTTCAAGTCGCTCACTACAAACAGTCGAAAAGGATATAAAATGGTAGTCGTTGCTGTGAAAAACATTGCATATCGTCGTTCTGTCTGTGGATGGGACGCCTGAAAGATGAAGAGCCACAACCGGCTAATTAGGGAACTTTTGCTTTATGTGCTTGAACTCAGTTATAACGCTGCTCAAGCAAAACGGACCATTTGCCATGCGTAAGGCGAAGGTTCCGTGGACCACAGCACCGCAACCAGATGTTTCAAGAAATTTCAGTCAGATGACACGAACTACGACGATCAGCCGAGGTCAGGTTAGCCTCTAACCGTGGATTCGGAGGCCGTGCGCCCGGCGGTACAGGCAAATCAGACAACTAGTAATCGGAGATTATCAGACGAGCTGAGAATATTACAGACCGCTGTGGTGTGTCAGCTTCAGAACCTCAGAAAGGACTACAGGAGCTGCCTTATTGTTCCTCACGAACTGACGCCAGCAGAAGCAATTCGCCGAGTGGAAGTGTCCATGAAATTCCTAGAAAACCCGTGCGATGTTCCATCTTTGGGACTCTGACCCCTCCTGTCTGTAAAGAATGGCCGTAAGCGAGTGTCTTACCTTCTACCACCCAATCAGCCCAATATATTAGATAATGTAATCAATATTAAAATTTTCCGATATTTTCTACTTCCCTCGTTATCTTAAGTGGCGTAAAGTAACAAATAGTTTAGACATTGAAGCCAATATCCCCTTTTCACAATTTGAATGATTGACATGAGGTAACTAAAATCTTCAGTCTTTCTATGTATATTTTGTCAAAGGAGCCCAGAAAATTTTGTTAGTTCTTTAAAACGCCATAACTATAAATTTTGAGCTAAATAATAGAAAGCATTAACAGAATATGCCCATACCCCTTTGTATTATTTTTTCGGAAAGGAATTTTGTTCGCGGATTTCAACTGCTGTAAAATAACAAAACCCTAGTAGCAATTTCTTTTATTTTACGAGTATTTCTAATCAATATTAGGACCGATAAATCGTTTTCATAATCTTATCCTCAACATGTTATGCAAAAGTTTCCGGAAAATATATGTATATAAATATATTACCTTATTTTCAGTCCTTTCTAACGTCATTCGGGAAATGATTGCTCCGTAGTGATCCTCAGGCAATTGCATGTATTACATACTGGATATCTTGCAGGCATCATCCCACTCTTAGTAAAGTCGAACATGTTTTAACCTGTGTTAAGTACATGATATTTCGTCTGTAGTACGGAAGGGTAACTTCTACATGCATGAGACATTTGAATCACTGCTTCTTAGAGTTGAAAGGTAAGTAAACGTATAAGAGTTCCGATTTCTTCTTTAGCGATATGTCAAAACCGATTCTTAACTTCTGTATTTTTTGTCAGGTGAACACAACCAACCCTTCCTTGCTATCGATTAGGTTCCGTTTGTTGAATCGATTTGGTTCCTTTGTGGAATCGATTAGGTTCCCCTTGTTGAATTGGACCAAGAGCATAACCGAAGGAACTGCATTTCTTTTAATACAGTGAATCTGCATATATATATTTCAGCTTTCTGTTTTTCCTATTTATCCTTCTTGGTTCGGGTATACGTCAAGGTAAAGTCTCAAGTGATTATACACTATAATAGGCGCATTTGCATTAGAGAAGATACCAGTATATGTCGATTATGATTAGCTAACAAAAAGTAAGTTTCTCGTCAGGTACGAAAGGAAAACCCCAGAATTGGATGAATTCCCTGAGTCAGAGTTTTGGGAAAATTCAAACAATCCACCTTATATTAAAAATAACCCTGGAACACACAGCGTACTGTTTGGTCGTCTGTGGGATTAGAGAGCCAACATTAACTAAACACACAAACACCAGGCCGGAGATTATCCAATCGTACCAAATCTTAAAATTTTTTTCTTAAGTGTGTCAGTTATATTTAAAACTATCGTTGTTGTGTCACTGTAATATTAAGGCGAAGTTTTTGTGACCATGCCCGTTCCTATGTGTTTTATGTTTGAAAAAATAACTATTAACTTCAAGCATTTGACGTTTTTCTATCCTTAAATTGAAAACTGAGTTTTAAGCATTTGAGAAAGGTCAGCAGCCCAAACACGATACACCTTGAAATGCTTTTCTAAAATCACGCCGAAATATTTATTCTATCATCACGTCTGCAACTTACATCTCGTCACTTCAGAAAAAAATAAAGGCAAGTTGCATACTTTGAGAAAGGTCCGAAAAATCATTAATGTATAGTGGTACTGCTCAAGATGCTACTGAGTCATTATTAACTGTGGATCAAGACATTTATGGTATTTCAGTGATCCAGGTATGCATGACAGAAATCAAGATATATTGGAAACATTAACTTTCAGTATATTGTGGCATCAAAAAGTGCTATAATTAAAACATGTTTTCATCTGTTCATGTTTTGAAAGAAAAATCGGCTGCCGCAGGCTGTGATTGATTATATTGCCATGTACAGAGCGAACATTAGATTCTTAAGTTCAAATAGTCGTAGAAGATGTAAATTTCAATAACACTTAACAAGTTCCTAAAGCCTTGCAAACAGATATATTGCTGAAAATCCTTCTGAGAAAAAAATTTTTTAATCACATATTTAGATTGTCCTGTATTCCAAAGGTAAAGGCATTTTACCGTAACGATTCTTTATGTATCTGAAACAAATTACTTCACACCGTTGATCTAAGTCTGCAGTATTTCCTGCAGCAAAACATTTTCTTTAATAATTTGCTACAATTCAGTTTTGAGACTCTGATGATATTGGAACTTAAAAACGAGTTCTCTCTCGCAACTGTGATTAAGGTATTGAGAATTTCTGAAATTCAAGATAAATAAACATGGCAAGGAGGCAGGATAAACTGGCAATGAAACGTGGGAGAACAGTTTTGTAGTTGCGAAATTTCAGGAGTAATGTTTGTGGTAATTAGCATAACTGTGGACGTTCAGCAGAAAGGTGGTGCACATGCAAAATGTAGAATCGTGCGCACAAAGATCACGTGGTATCACACAAAAAAGAAAAAAAGGTAAAAAGGGCGCGATAGACGATACGATGTTTTAAGGAAAATCTGGACGTGAAGTCATAAAGGTAAGAAGGTGTAATTTATGTTATGTCTTAGAGACATCATCTAGATTCTTTATGATTTCATTCGGTAAGGATTATCGGGAAGTTTGAAGAAAGCCGCAGAGATTGAATGATGTTGCCAGGGAATTTCCAATCTTGTTTAGGGTGGTATCAAGTCTCTAGGGAGCGTTTGAAACAAATGGAATGCGTTCCATACAATTGCTAGGACGTCGCCCTCGAATGACGACCAATTTTAAGTTGTAACAGCAAAACATATCACAGCTCCTACGCTTGTCAGCTTGCGAGTTGCCTCCACTGAAGCACAAGAACGCAGATATCGCGAAAACCTTTGGCAAGTACCTGCGACATATAGGGATATAGGACCTGGCTGCCTGTCGTGCGTCCTCCTATCCAGAGCCCAACGTAGCGCTTGTTTTCAGTGGTGCCCAATGCACAGAAATTGTGCACATTAATGAGCCAATGTACTCTTCACAAAAGAGAGCTGTTTCAGTTTGTCCTGCGATTCTAGACGCCAGTTGTTCTGACGTGAAGGTTTTACTGCATGCCAACACGAGAATGTGCAGGAAAGGGACACATACGGAGATGGCGAAGACATGGTGTAGAGATGCATCATAATTAACCGACGCACCTAGCTACGGGTGCTAGAAAATGGGACTATGATGGGGGAACGATAACGCAACGAGGTTTTAATTCATGTTCAACTATTCCGTGGCACCGGATGCGAAGACTGAACGGAAACATGACACCTCAACGTAAGAAGGCAGTGCAGACCCTTCTAGAGTCCGAGGACATTCATTGCATTGAATGGGCATCACGCAAACCAAATCTTAACTCCATCGAACTTCTCTGGGACACAATGAGGAGACGCAGTGGTGTTCGAAATCCTATCGAGCAAACAGCTGAGTCTTATCCGTGCACTTAGAGAGGAATGGGCCAGTATGCTTTAGGGATTCTTCGGTCACTTGGTGCTCAGTATGCCATGACTTTGCGAGAGTTGCATCGCAGCTGAGGTCATACATACTGAAATGTCTCTTTGCCTGGTTATCGGTATGCACTTTGCATTCATTCCACAATTAGTATGTATTGCGGGAACTTTTAAAATTTGCGATTGCAGTGTAATTTGGGCCTCATTTATAAACCTGTTTTGTGTCAATACTAATTTGGAAGATGTTATTCCGTTTATTGGTGTAAATACGACGTGGATGTTAAGTCAGATAACATCTGGAAACGTGAAATATTCATCATCCTGGAGCGGGAATCGAAACTACGTCTCCCAAAATGAGCCCAAGTAGGCTAACCGCTACTACACCCAGGACGACCAAGTTTCCAGTTTCCTTATAATTTGAATATAACCATCACATGATTCGCTAGTCAATGCAACCGAAATTCATATACAACAAATCTGGACGTTCTTGAATGTTCGTAGGCGCAGAATGTCCCTGTGGCGCAGAATATCCCTGAATGAAATTGTGTTGTGTCTTTTCATGTGTTCGTATGCTGTAAAGTAATTATTTCCAACATGGCTGCTGTCATATTTTTCTTTTCTTATACAGATAAAGTATAATCCGTCCTTAGGTTTGGTAAACTAGTGTACTCACAACTATTTGCTTGCGGGCATCTTAAAGGTCAGCCAGAGCTAATTAACTGTTATTAGACATATTGAGAAACATTACTTAAATCCGTTTGGATCAGCAGGATTTACAACAGACCTGAAACCGTAAGAAATATACCATTGTATGTTTTCTTATATTTTACATTTTTCTTATTTGAAATCCGAACAGAATTTCTAAGATATTTTATACTATCTGAAATTTTATCAGTTTTTGCACTGAATCGGCCATATTTCCTTCTTCATTAAACTCCAAGATACCCCATTTTAACCAGTTATATCCTATACAACAAACCACAATTACGTAAAAATCAAGTTACACAAACAAGGACATAAAATCAAATGAACTAAAACTTACAGCTAACCAAAAAACTGACTTATGTCCTGAGTGTATTAAATGATACATTCACACCTCACTCTCCTTACGGCGCTGGTCGAATTTATGCACGAAGCTATCAGGAGCGTTAAACATTGAACTTGAAGAAGGGAGGCATTGAACTGTGCTTGCCGCGTTTGATGAAGGACCACAGGCGTGGCACAAAGAATGAGAAACCTAAGGGAGTAAAGCAATGGTTGATTGTCGGTGCGTGTTGTCAGTAGCAGAATGATTAGTAACAGCTGTCGCAGCACGAAATTTCATTCGCATATGCACATTTCCTAAGGGCAATTATTTTTCTCTACTAAACAATATGTGGCTGAAAAATTGACTCTCGAAAATGTTTCATATACACTGCTCTAGATGAGGTAAAGCTTACGAGATCAGCTATTGCGGAAAAAATTAACAGAAAAATAAAATATATTTATACTGTAAGTTTCGAAATAAATACGACAAATAAAGTAAATGAATTAAATTCTTGAAATTAAATAAATAATAAACTAAAAACTTTTCTTCGACAATATTCCAGACTGTGATAAATGATACTTACGGATAACCTCAAACTGACTGATATCCTGATCTTATCCCGTGACACACTGACACGTCAATTTCTTTACTGGGTTGTCTGCACTTTAATACTGAGCTCCCACAGAAGTCACCATCAAAGCTTCGCAAAGTGAGGCATTGAACAGTGCTTGCGGTGTTGGGTGAAAGAGGAACAGGGATGGCTCTAAGAATGAGGAAGCTTCTGGATTGAGGCCGCGGTGGTCTGTGCGGGCGCTCTGAGTGGTCCTTAAATATTGGGATTCGGGGGCTTTCCTCTTTTATCTCTGACTTGATAAAGTAGTACATTTTTTCAATTCTGAGGGTGTAGTATCTCATTTACAATATTTCGAAAAAAAAAACAGCATGGTGTCTAGCCTTAATATCTAGTTAATGTTCTAATTGCCTTTATCTTACGACATTCGCGGCTGGAGGGTGGGGTCATAATGCGCCAAAATATGACGGGCAAACATGTATTTTATTTTACTTTACGCTCTTAGCATATCGGTTTCCGGTAATGCAAAAAAAGTCTTCTGGAGAATACTGTATTCGAAAATTCTTCCGTTTTCAACAGGACTTTGACTTGCGCTGGGAATGTGAAAGTTTTGATACATGCTTTTATTGCTGCCCGTAAGGAACAAGGCCTATTATTGATCTGAAAATATCGCGGTTTCTCAACTGCCGTACGTATATCAATGTTCTAAATTGTTTACCTGAACAGTTGTCGTTTTTGAAGAATATGAAGTATAAATATTGCACAAGATCGTTTTGAAGCTGAACACTTTGCTTAATATATATGGGAAATCGGCTTGGAATGTGTTCCATGAACAATGCTGCATAACGAAAAATCTGCAGAGTGTACCTTTTTGGAATAATATTTGAAACAGAGAAAGAGTAGAGTTACGATGTGCATACAAGCTGTAGGGAAAGCCATGGGCATTTAAAATTTCGGACTCCTGAAAATGTGAGACAATGAAATACTTTCGAACAGCGATTTTCAATTCAACTACGGATGTTACCATAGTTCAACATCTTAAGGAAATGAGAAAGAACTCGTGTTGAAATTTAAATGTATGTGCAATTAAAATTAAAATGTATGTGCAATTAAAATTTAAATGCAACGTTTAACGATTTAAATAATAATTATATTTTCTGACGACAATACTGAACATCAAGGTTTAAAACACAAACATAAACATGCATATGCTGCAAATTTAAGTTCAGATACGTATATTATACAATTTAAAGTTTTGCAAAGCGATTTTCGTTAAAGTACTTTGAGTAAAAAAATTGTGTGATACTTTTCTGTTTGCTTAGCTGACCGCGGATGGCTTACTATCGAACCTGAGATACCTCCGTGACTGCCACGGAGGAATCTTAGGTTCGATCTCTGGCAGGTACGAACGCTCAAAGCACTAAATATCCACCGTGCTTCGTATGGCACGCTAAGCCCTCGGACCGCTGGTACTGACTCTCCGGTTATAAATAAGATCGTTTTCCTCCCCTTTCTACCTCACTTCCATGTCACTTTCTTGTCCGGCCCTCCAGCCGAAATCCCTTAGATTCCTATTTCTAAGGGTTGTTTAAAATGTGGGGTCAGACACTCCCTTCCTAAAATCCAGTACATCTGATCTGATCTGTTTGCTTAGCTTTCGCATCTGAAATTTTGTGTTGTCAAAAGGCACTACATTTTCCAACACTTGAACTTTAAAAATAGTGAATGTTTACCTCGTGATTATGTCCATAATAGAGAGCAGCAGCAGTCGATTTATTCAATCAAATTAATTATGAAAATTTTTGTGATTAAAGTTTTTTTTGAGTGCGTCAATCAATCAGAAATCGCACTTAATGAAGTTGTTCAGATATACCACGGCTTTTTTCTTAAACGTATTGCTAGACCGCTGACTAGCACATGATATAACTAATTCTTGTGTAGCAATACCTTAAGAAGATGTTTACAAAGTTAGAATCATGTTTTATTTCAATCTTTTGTTTTTTTAAAGATAGGCTGTTTTGGTGCCATGAGAAAACTACTGTTATTCGCAAACGTTGAGGTACAAGCATTGTTCATTATTATAACATCTTTGATACAAGGCTTTATTTCTATATATAATTAAACTTAGAAGTGTTGTGTGGTATACTGGTGAAATTTGACCCACATAGGTTTTTCCTTCATTCCTGCTTTTACATAGTTTGCCCAGTGCGCTTAATCATTCGTAACATATCTATTTTAAACTTCTTTATTTAAACATGTTAGAATAATAAGTTTGTTTTCAGTAGTTTTGCGGCGGTGAAACTTATAGCAAACAATGTGTTGGCTTCACGTCTGTCCTCCTTGTTAATTATACATTTTAAATAGAGTTACGGCTTCTTTCATCGAAAAGACTGAACAAAAGAATTTTACAAATTCGTCGATCAAACATTTGCTTGTGGGTTTTTAGTGTGTGTGAATCCGGTTATTAAAAACATGTTAATTTAGAAATCTGTTTATTGAGAAAACTGAGACGGGCAGGATATTATTTTTGTCACTTTCAGGTATTATTGTCGGCAGTATATTATTGATGTTATTCGATGTTATTTGAGAAACTGAGACCGGCAACGCAAAATCTGGATGCACCGAAGTTGGGGGCACAAACATATCGACGGACGAGCACAAAGGAAGGATATCATCTCCAAGCCATAGAGTTGGCGAACCAAACAGATCTGTATCACGACATTCAGAACAACATTGGAACTAGGTGTTATATCAAATACGTTCTGTAAACGCTGTCTATCGCCGTTTTCAACAGAAATTTTAATTGTCCTGTCCACTTACTAACTCTGTCGGTGAGACTTTCCGTTTTATGCAATAGGCTTATAAAAATACATTTCTAGGAAAATCAAATATTTACAGATAGCATTAAAAATTTACTGATGGTCGTAAGTCGGCGTCTTTATTTATATATGGAATAAGACTTTCAATAAATGTTACGTAGGTAAAAATCAATACAATAGGTGTTATTATGCGGGAAGTCAGGCTCATATCATTTTGAGTTATCGCAGATATGGTTCAAATTTCATCGAATATATGGTTCAGAATTTTACCCGAGCTTTTCGGAGTGGAACGAGCTTTTTCAATTTGGGTTCCGCATTTCTTTTCATGTACGGGTAAATGCAAGGCCGCATATGGCCAGTTGTGTTTTTTTTTATTTGTCGAAAATCAATATTAATTTAATGCCCCAACCTGCATTAGTCCATACTTGTCAGAATGTTGCTTCTACTTGTTCCCCATTTTAAAAACGAAATTATGGAAGGACAATTTGAAGCTGATCGACAACTTATTACAGATGCGTATAAATGCTTCTACAGCATTTCAGCGGACATGAAAAATTGGAAGGAACCTTGTGACACCTGTGTTCGATGCAACGGACAGTATTTTGAAAACGATAACCACTTCCTTGATAAATAAGGTTCGCATATTTTTTCACAAAAACATTCTCAGTTGTTTTCGGTTATCCATGTATGAAGCCAAGAATATATGGCAGAGATCAAATAAATTATATTGGAAATTGCACACCAATCTGCCGAACGACGGTACCTTTTAAATTTCATCACTTAAGTATTCCGAAATAAACGGCGCGGACTTTCGGAAACAGACACGGATAAGCTAGGAATCAACAAATTGCACTTTCACATCCGCTGTTCTTGAGGAATATGATTTTTTTTCTTGAAATCACAAAAATGTTTGTTTGCTGCGGAAATTTGACTTTTTATCTTAACTGCCGTTGAGTTTCTATTCTCTTACACTTCCTGATATTTCGCTAATCTATTTTTCTACCTTTAGTTTGAGGACAGTTTGAAATTAACCTTTTAAATATATATTGATTTTTCGTATATATGTATATATTGTCTTGTTAAATGTTGACAACCAAAAAGAATTTGAATTGATAGCTTTAAATCACAAACGTTGTATATTTAAGGATTTTCCCTTTTTATTGTTTTTCTGATTTTCTTTCTTATATACAAATACTTCAATGTTTTCAACTTACATTTAGGATCTGTTTCTGCAAAGTAAATGTTTTGTAAAAATTTTGATATTCGTAATTTTGTTTGAAAAATAAAATATATATATTACGACGCATTTAAGTTGCAGAATTACTTTAAAAATAATTTAATATTGGATTGAATGGCATAATTGCTCTTCAGTATCACATAAGTTGCTTTTAGTGGTTGCTTGCCGGAACACTAACGCAGCTAAAAATATCAGGTAACCTCCGTGCTTCCTGTCTGTAAGTGAACAGCTTCAACAGTCATTGTCGCCCGTGCGAACATATTTGTTGACGCACCACATGCCTTTTTTACGCATTCCAACCGTAGGTTGAAGAAGCGTATATGCCCCCGCTTTGTCCGTCTGTCCGCACGATAACTGGCGTAAAAATGGTTCGATTGCGATGAAAGTTTAGTATGTGGTAGGGGACCACCTGGGGACAAACATTATTGAAAATGGGACAAATGGGGTCAAAGGTCACGACGTAGAAGCGGGATCCTTCTATTGCCATTAAGCGTCATATCTTGTGTAAATATGGTTCGATTTCAATGAAAGTTTCTATGTGGTAGGAGACCACCTGGGAACAAACCCTATTGAAAATGGGACAAATGGGGTCAAAGGTCACGACGTAGGAGCGGGATCATTCCACTGCCCTTATGCGTCATAACGTGCGTAAAAATGGTTCGATTTCGATGAAATTGCAGTAGGTGGTAAGGGACCAACTGGGGACGAACCCTATTGAATGTGGACAAAATGGGGTCAAAGGTCAGGACATAGGACTGCGATCCATTCCATTGCTCATATCCCATATTATTAAGGTGGACGTCAAGTAATTTTGCTTCCTATATTTCCAATGGAAAAACTTTTGTACACATTTTCTTTCCTAACATTGCGCTCCCAAGGATGAAAATTTGAACATCGATTAACATATCATCATTTTATACCTTGGAATACTTAATATTTTCTAAAACATAACCATAATTATATTAAAAATCAATAACTTTTCATTTGTTGGGTTGAAACCAGAAAAAGGATGGCGAGGCCTGTACTTTGATGACGTCAGTAGACAAACAAATGTTGGATTGCATAATTATGGTTATGTTTTAGAAAATATTAAGTATTCCAAGTTATAAAATGAAGCTATTTTAATCGGTGTTCAAATTTTCATCCTTGTGAACGCATTAATTGTCCAGAAAAAAGGTGGCGCGACCTGAATTTTCATGACGTCACAGACAAAAATATGTTGGACTGCATAATTATGGTTATGTTTTAGAAAATATTAAGTATTCCAAGTTATAAAATGAAGATATGTTAAACGATGTTCAAATTTTCAGCCTTGGGAACGCATTAATTGGGAAGAAAATGTGTACAGAACTTTTTCATTCGAAGTACAGGAAGCGAAATTAGCAGCCCCGGTGGCGCAGTGGTCTAAGCGATGGCCTCTGATCATTCGTCCAAAAGGGGTCCGGGTTCGAATCCCGGTGAGGCACGGATGTTGCGTTTGTCTTACAGCACTGGCTCTCTCCCTTCCCTGGAACCAGTGACCCTATATTAGGGACGGGCGACTGCTTATAGCCCATTGAGTTGCTCACGGTGGTCGTTAAACCTCCAATAAAAAAAAAAGCGAAATTACTTGACGTTCACCTTAAAGGAGCAATTCTTGTATGTATGTAAATTTTATTTTGAAAACGGCTCTAAGGATTTTGGTGAAAGTCGTTAACCTACCATTTTCTGGTACTAGAAATCGATTTATCTTGATCTCGACTTTAAGAAAATATGTTTAGTGGGTTAAATAACCACCCAGAATTACCAAGTTTGTAGTGTGGTGTCATGGCGTAGCCCTATTAGATGTTGGCCCGTGGTCATGCCATCTATCTCATTACGTCACGCGTTGTTTGTGGATCCTATTAAAGTTTTATGACGTCACACCTTGCTAGCAGATGGTCGCGATTCCCATCTGCCTCATTACATCACGCGTTGTGTGCGTATGTTCGTCCGCACGATAACTCGCGTAAAAATCTTTCGATTTCGATGAAATTTTAGTATGTGGTAGGGGAACTGCTGGGAAGTAAACCTATTGAAAGTGAACGAAATATGGTCAAAGGTCAGGACATAAGAGCGGGATCTATTTCACTGCTCTTATGCGTCATAACTAACGTAAAAAAGGTTCGATTTCGATTAAATTTTGTTATGTGGTAGGAGACCTCCTGGGGACAAACCCTGTTGAAAATTGGCGAAATGGGGTTCAAAGGTCAGGACATAGGAGCGGAATCACTTCCAACGTCATTATGAGTCATAACTTACGTAAAAATGTTTCGATTTGGATGAAATGTTGGTATGTTGTATGGACATATCTGGGAACGAATCCTAGTGAAAATGGGCGAAATGTGGTGAAAGGTTAGGACACAGGAGCGGGATCTATTCCACGGCGCTTATGCAGCATAACTTACGTAAAATTGCTTCGATTGCAACAAACGTTTATCATGTTATTTCGGAAATATATTGAACCAGTTCTGTTGAATATCATCCAAATGGATCAAAGGTCAGGGCACAGGGGTGAGATTTATTCCACAGCCATTGTCCTCATAACTTGAGTAATAGCTTTAGTAATGATTTCTAGTATATTGGAAAGCGTATCATAATCAATGCATTGCATGATTTTACTAACTTGTTATTGTCTGCGCAGGATTCATAATTTTTTCAGCCATTAAAAGAAAGTTACGTATAAGATACGTTGATTTCAAGATTGGGACCGCAATAAACCAAGGGTAAGAGCAGTCAACTGCCGTTTCGTTAGTAGAGGGCTAAATAGCTGCCTTACCGATCCAACCACTAACGTTTGCCGTCTTTCATTAGGCACAGGAAGCACGAGCACTAGGGTGGAACGAAAAACACTTTTTATTTTTATTTGAAACGTCACCAGGTGCAATAGTTGCGAATTTGTTACTGAAATGACCCCTCGAAATATGGACGGCATTATTCAATATCTTAGGCTTCCCCAAGAACTTCGAAGTTTCAAAGTTATAGGAAAAAATACTTTAAAAACACCCGCTTTCCTCATTTTGTAAATATAAGAAAATACTGTGTCACCATGTTATTTATTATCACCTTTGAGTGTATAAACACGGCTAAAAATTCAGCAGACGTGAGTTAATTTCTTAGGCTTCCCCGGATCCCTTAAAGTATGTAGTTTTTCGCCAAAAATAGCATGATGAGAAGCATGACAACTTATTATGTTGTTTGACAGCAGCCATACCGTTATCAATTTGGGATTAACATTAACAATCCCCCTCATACTTTCTGGAGACCTCGTGTTGATTTTCAGAAACATAACTTGCGACCTTGCGCTCTCCTTTGTTTTTGTTTCTTTTTCACCTCACCCCTCCACCTCCCTCACAGCGCAGATCTCTTTGCGAACTCGCTGATTCATCTCATCACAGTCGCACAGATCCTTTTGGGAAAGAGTCTTGTTGGATGGGGCGTCTTAATGATGCAACAGTTTCTTTCACTCCTAGTGACGTTGATTGGAAGTACCGGCATTTTCATTTTGTCTTTAAACTACTTAAGGTGGCTGAAACAAGAAAGAAAGCTGATTGCCGTGTCCTCGGGGGTTATAAGAAGATGCATGAAAATGCGTTGCCCACGTACGAAGATGTTATGCGCCAATACTACTCTTGTGAGGAATGCACTTAGGCAGGAAGGTTCAAATTATGAGCCTACTGGAGCAGAAATAGCAGGTAATGTCGCGGACAAAGTGCTGAGCATATGGAAGAAAGCATCACTTCCGGCATCGCTCCACAAATTAGTTGTAACGCGTCTTACTGCATAAAACACGGAAATCCAAAAGCCGAAAAATCACGCTGCAAGAATGGATGAAACCTACCGGAATAAGGTTGAACAATTTCGCGCAGATTCGCAATGTATCTTTGACATATGCTCGTGAAAGTGCAAATTTTAGAACCTGCAAATGTAGCTCTGCAACAAAGGTAATCTTAAAAGAGCAGAGACTCTCTAATGAACCAGAGAACAAACAGAAGAATGAGAATAGGTGGGATTGACGCAAAAACCACCAGTGTACTGAAGAAAAGATTAGCTTGAAAAAGTGATAGGGAAATGAGGATTGTCCGTAGGAAATTACAGGAAACTGCATCACTGAAATCGACCCTGTGAGTTGAGGATTATACTTTAAAACAGGATACAAATTCTAATGATGCAGAAATACCAGACGGCCCGGTCCTAGTCATTTGTTGGCCTGGGAGAAAGATTATGATTTCACTCCACATTGCTCTTCAAAACCTAGGCGTCAAAGACACTGTCTGCATTTTCTAGAATGGCGATAGGCGAGGCATCAGCGATTGAGTTTCTGCCGATCTTTCCTCGGCCTTTCTTCATGATGTAAGTGAATAGGTTCAGTCAAAAGAGTGTAGTGCACCTGTTATTGACCTGCATAAAATACGACGAGGAAGGAGAAATACCCATCAAACAATTCAAGATGAGGTAAACTTGACTGGTCGCAAGATTGTAGCTCTATTATTGGACGCAAAAAGGGATGAAACTCTTTCGAATACACAGACAGATGATGGCAGTGACGCAAACGGTAAGAATGAAAAGAGCATATTACACTTGTTGAAAAACCGAGTTCGGTCTGTTTGGCACATTTTGCACTGAAGAGGAAGAGTGCAAATGGCATTTCCATCGGTATCTTCAGTTTATTGGACCAGAAGGCGTTTGACTTGTCGGAGTTATACTTTACTGGAAGTGACTAATACCGGCACAGATGCAGGCACAATTAAGCGCCTTGAAGAGAAGTTCATTTCTCCCGTGCACTGGATTATATGTCAACTTTATTTTAATGAACTGCCTTTACGCGAACTCACGAAAGTACTCGAACGGAAAACATCAGGTCCAAGAGGTTTTAGTAGTGTTATTGGAAAGCGCCTAAGACGTGAGCAAATCTTCCAATAAAATTTCCAGAAAATTTAATTTTCGTTTTAGTCCGACATAAACTTAGGAGATCGTAGCTCGTATCAACTTTATTTGTGGGACATTTGTAAGGCAGTCTCTGCAGGTGATTGCCAACAAAATCTGGCAAATCAGGATCCTGTAACACTTGCACATTCCCGCTGGTTGACGCTCGCAAATTGCATTCTCCGTTTGTATGTCAGAACTAGTGATCCAACACCACAACTTGTCTCATTAGCCACCATTGTAATGAAAGTATATGCGCCATCGTGGTTCACGATCAAATATAACGGTACCTGTAAAGATAGCCCAAAGAATTTGCAGCTTTTTATATCTGGGTTTCAGTATCTTCCAGATAATTTGAAGGATAATGTAAAAAGAATCGCCCAAGAAAACGCGTATTTTGCCCATGCAGAAAACTTGCTCGCTGCAATGTTGTTCTACGACAGAAGGTATGTCCTCGAGGTTGCTCTTCAACGCATCGTGAAGACCAGGAGATCCTCCGACTAAACAACTACCATTAGGAAGTTTCGGATTCCGAAGCTGAATTTCCAGAGCAATGATTACATCGACCTAATCGAATGGCTAGAGAGAATTGTGACTGAGTCACCAATCACACGGAAATGAAAAAACGATGAGTTTCTGGAATTACTTCAGTAGAAAAAATATCCAAGTTCTTGCAACGAATTTACAAAAATACCCTGCCATTCTCAGGCACTAGCGAAGATGGTTCAGATTGTAACAGATTCTTCTGCTCATGTGTGCGGCCTTCTTGCAAGAGATGGATTCATCAGAGCAATTATTTGGACAGGAAACTGATGCCATATTTTGGGAAAAAGGCTGATTTCCAAGTGATATAAACTCACTTCTCACATTATACTACTAAGTAAGGCAGTTGTCTATCATATTTACATAACTTATGCTTTTTCAGAGAAATATGACAAAATTTGAACTCTTTGGAGAAGCCTAAGAAATTAACTCACGTCTGCTGAATTTTTACCCGTGTTTATACACTCAAAGGTGATATTAAATACCATGGTGACACAGTATATTCTTATGTATATATTTACAAAATGGAGAAAGTGGGTGCTTTTAAAGCATTTTCCCTATAACTTTCAAACTTCGAGGCTCTTGGGGAAGCCTAAGATATCGAATAATGTCATCCATATTTCTTGATGTCATTAGAGTAAAAAATTCGCAACTATTGCACCTGCCCTGAAGCGTCATAATTCGATCCCCTCTCATAGTGAACAAAATTATCTAGCATTCTGTTTTGATGTTTTTGCACTCTTCACTTTCTGCAGCTCTAAAACATTTCTACCAGTCTATTCACTTTTATATCAGGTATTTCAACAGGTTAAACCGTAGTCAATTGTCAAACTGCGAATAAAAAGAAAGATATCGAAAAAATTGGATTGATGGTTACAGAAAACACGTGAGTTCTTATAGACATGACCTGATTCATATTAAATCTCGTTCGACATAGGACATCAGCATTATGTGAGCCATAACAGACACTTACTTGAACTGCTAAACAGTTTATATTATTTCCGGAAAAAATACTGTTAAAAAATAAACTGTAAATTATTTTAATTATAGCTTACTGTTAATTACAAAGGACTTGCTAAAATGTCGAAATTCAGGAATTCAGTACCTTCACTACACACAGAAGAAAATAATATACTGTCGGACAATTGCTAAGAAAGGATGTCAATAGCAAAGATAGCAACCATTAAATGGAAGGCAGGTAAGTGTGGAAATTAGCATAAGTGCGGGATACAGTAAGACGTGTTCTGCGTATGCCAATTTTGGATTGCGGAACTTGTTCGTGACGTCATAGCGCTGATAAGAGATATAAAGGATTTGACGCGTATTGACCGTTGTTGTTCAAACGCAACGTTGAAAGGGAAAGAATCAACTGACGAACTTGCAATTTTCAGTATGTCTTCCTGACATCACCTAGATGATGATACGCGTGGCCGTATTATTGGCAAGATTGAAGAAGGGCGAAAAATAACAGATGTTGCCAGGGAGTTCGACGTCAGCCACAGTGTTGTTCCAAGGCTTTAGAAATCATTTCAAACAAATGGAGAGTGTAGCAAACGCCACGGGGAGGTCGTTTTCGCAGTACGACACCTGCAGAAGATCAGTACCTAATGCTATCAACAAAAAGACACCGGCGCAGCACAGCTAGTGAGGTAGCAAATCAGTTTATAGCTGCTACTGGCAAGCGGATCTCCCGAAAAACTGTCGCTAGACGTTTGCATGAAGGAGGACTATACGCCCGCCGTCCTGTTGTGTGCATCCCATTGTCCAGACGTCACCGTACCTCCCGTTTGCAATGGTGCCATCAACATCGCAATTGGACTGTTAACGACTGGGTTGCTGTCCTCTTCTCAGGTTAGAATAGATACAGTCTATCGTGTGATTGTCGACGACAACTGTTCTGGCGTGATAGTGGTACTGCATATTGTCCAGCAAACATACAGGAAGGGGACCGATATCCGACATGTAGTGTCATGGTATGGGCTGGCATCATGATCAATGGCCGTACGTCTCTCTATGTGCTTCCAACTGGGACTATGACTAGCCAACGATACATAAATGATGTTCTGCTACCTAATGTTTGCATGTTCCGTGGTGCTGTTGGTGATAGATTAATTTTCATGGACGACAACGCAACATGTCATCGAACAGTCGCAGTCCAGGAGTGTCTTGAGAGCGAGAATATTCAACGTCTCGTATGGCCAGCACGTTCTCCAGATCTGAATCCCATTGAAAATGTGTGGGAAGCTTTGTGGCGGGGTTTTGCTGCGCGCCAATGCCCTCCAATAAACAAGGACACCCTCATCCGTGCACTGACAGAGAAATGGGATAAATTACCCAAACAGCTGCTTGATAATGTTGTGCAAAGCATGGCACGAAGTGTGGAATCTTGCATCGCCCTCCATGGTGGCCATATCCCGTATTGACATCTTACGCCAGAACGCCTGCTGACGGTAATTGCATTTTTTCACGTTTACGTATTCTGCACAAAATGGCCTGTTTGTCCCTTGAACACGTTCCAAAGCCTTCTGGATTTCAGAGCACAATAAATTGTCTTTCTTGTAATGCCCTGGCATTCTGACATTATTTTATTTCACTTGGCAACCAACCACACCTAATTTTTTATGCGCTTTATAACCGTTTATGATCCGTCCTTAGCAACTGTCCAGCAGTGTATATTACCTTAATCGGGAAATCTGAAAATAACCTTTTTTCGCATTTCATATTTTATTTCAGCAGAAGCCTTTAATGTCCGTTTATTCCTGTGTTATTCGAAGGCTACAGTATATTTCGAAAAAGACTGCGACTTCGCAATATTCTATTAAAGGAGTAGAAATATGTTTTGGTGCATATGCAAGAACGCAGGTTTGGCTGATGGTTGTAGTATCAGATTATGTACATACAACAGAAGCACTTCAACGCGACCCTCCTTTAACCGTCCTGGCACGTTATAACGACGAACTAAAAGTTGGATCGCCTTTGAATTCGCATTCATCAAATTCTACTTTACGCTCATTTTACCTACACCGAAAATCACACAAATTCTTACAGCAATATGACTGCAATTATTCTGGTTTGCTGTACTTTGCCATCTTCCCTGTTTTCTTCTATTAGTATTAGATGCTTTTCGAGAAAAATAATGGCAATAAAATGCAAATATGCTGCTTTGGTGGTAGAGAAAATGGTATAAAATGCAAATATCTTGTTGTGGTGGTAGAGAAAATGGGATAAAAGGCAAATATATTGTTGTGGTTTTAGAGAAAATGGGATAAAAGGCAAATATATTGTTGTGGTGGTAGAGAAAATGGGATAAAATGCAAATACTCTGGCGGAAATTAAAAAAAAAACCACCAAGAAGGAGACGTCAGATACCAACGAAATTTATACAGCATAATAACGGAATACAGAGGAAAACGTGGTCAAACCATTATGGCAAAATACAGCTGTATTTGCTGGTAAACTGAAAAATAAGATTTCCATATAACATGGTTAGTACGAGGTTGAACCGCCATGAACTGCGTCACACTGTGCAATCCTGGCATGGAGTCTGTCGTACAGATGTTGGATGTAAGCTTGGAGTATTGAGTTCCAAGCATCCTCAACCTGGACGCGTAAATCGGCGATGGTCGCGGCTGGCCGTGGAGACCGGATAAGTCGTTGTTCCATAAAACCCCACACGTGCTCAATGGGGGACAAATCCTGTGAACGTGCAGGCCATGGAAATTGTCTCACACACTGATGTGCATATTGCGTTGCACGTGCCGTGTGTGGGCGTGCGTTAACTTGCTATTGATTCGTGTAGTTACGATATTTTCGTTTATATTTGGTAAAGTCCTATCCAAAGATGCAGCCGAACAACATAATCCATAAAATTATCAGAAAGAAAAAGGCTTCATCGCATTAGTGACACTGCATTAGTTCACTAAGGGTAAAGCATTTCGAAGGCACGTTTTCACACTCCTTTAAAGTCCGCTAAAATGTCACACCTGTGCATTCGAACAGGTTAGAAAAAACAGTTTATGGAGCAATTCCGTTCTTGTTTCCTTGTCAGGAACAAAAAATATATTGTGATATATTGTGTTGAAATTGGTTACGTCTTATTTTTCGTGCTTAAACCAGCAAAGAAATAACGATTTCACAATTCCTTTTATATTTTATAATACCTTCAGTAGAAATTTATTGTCGTGCTTATTGAGATTTACTGGAATACAATAATCTTTGCTGGTTTAAGCACGAAAAATAAGACGTAACCAATTTCAACACAATATAAACCAAGCCGAATCATCGCAAGCCGTGAAAATACCTTTACTTACGAAAATTAAAACTTGTTTGAAGGTTAAAAAATGTCTTTCGGGTCCGCCTCTACAGACCCATCTTAAGGCACAACGAAAAACTTACACGGGGCACGCCGGCTTATATACACACCTCTGTACATCAGCGAGGTACAACGCATGCGCCGCTCTAAAAGGTTAAGTATGCTTTACATAGAAAGTAACAATAAAATGAAAATATGTACAAATGTGTGAAAAAGAAATAATCCAAATGGCAGTAAATAAGTAATCAAAAAATATTTGCAGTGGAAGAGGGATCCTCCAGTAGGAACCTCCAAGGTGCAGGTATGATTTTCGGGGTTTCTGCATTACAGAACTGTTCGGCAAAATCGAAAATATACAAACTCTCCAAAAAGAACACTGCAATTTTAGTTCTCGCCGAGCACAATAATTTAACATCATTCCATAGTGGTAAATAATCGCCTTTGTTGACTGTTCGGGCTAAGGCCGTTGGGGATGAATGGGTGAGAATATTGTATTTATATTCGGAGATTCTCACCCCGAGTGACCGACAAGTTGATCCGATATACATCAGCGAGGTTTTACTTCACTTGTCATTTCCTCAGTTTCATTTTGTGTTTAGTATGAAATTGCGAACAAATATTATATATATATATGTATATAGTTGTAATTTGTTTAAACTGTTGCTGTGCTAAAAACCAAGGAAACCGGTCTATTCAGAAATGCCGACTGCTTCAAGGAACAGTTTCTGAAAAAAAAATCTTTAATTCTGTAACACACATATGTAAGTCGCATTTTGTGCGCTGTCGCGCTTTCGTTGTAAATATATTAGGGCACGATTGTCTCGAGTCAGGAAACCAAACTTCTATTTTGACCACTATATCCCTCTACAAATTTTCTAATTCTAGATTTCGTGAAATGCTGACAACTAAAAACCTGTGACCTATCCTTTAATGTGCGACATAAGAATTAACATAATTCTGTTTTCGGAACACGAGGGCATCCTTTTGAAACCAGAATTTTGAATATGATAATACAATCACGATTCTACGCGTATCTAAGTGTTTAATGACCGCCATCCCTATGCGTTGTCTCCCGTTTCAAATCTTAGGATACTGTTACCAGGAAAGGGAGATAGCTAATAGCATACGTCTAACACAACATACTGGCTTCACCAGGATTCGAACCTGGGCCGATCTCGGACGAAGAGTCAGAAACAAGCACGAAAGTCTTTGAACATCGTGACGGCTTTCCCTTTTTTATTTTGAATATTGTTGTTATTTCAAACAGTCATGTGATGCGTTATTCATTAGTGTTTATACTTAACGAAATACGTTCACTTTAAAACCATAACTGTACTTTACATGGCTATTCTTTCGTAGGAATTTTACTAATAAAAAAAATTGTCGTCAACATCATAGCAAGAAATATTAAATTTTCGCTACCCTGCGACGATGCTTTGGCAATGAATATGAACAATGATGCTGAAAACTAGATTTACACCTACTTGTAGAAACCAGGTTTTTTACATTATGAACATATTATGGCAGACTTAGCGTTCGTTCTGCAGTAAGTTATCCACAGACAAGTCATATTATTGTGACCCCTCTGGCTTTTGACGTCACCCGCGTGTAGCCAATGATAGAAGGCACGTATCGTAAGCTGTTTTTTTTTTGGGGGGGGGGGTACATAAGGTGTGCTCTAAGCATTCTGAAAACATACCACTCGTTGCTTTCATGGATAAAATGAGCGATTTAGAAGATTTGCAAAAAGGGACGAGTATCTGTTTTCGGGCCAAAAGTGGCAATATTTCAGAAACAGCGCAGTTTGTGAACTGTTTGCGAGCTGCTGTGTTTAAAGTGGATAATGATTGTAGAAATAGCACTACGGCGAATAAGCGACGTGAAAATTTAGGATCACCAAGCGCCATTGATACGAGAGGTGAACATTGGCTTCGATGGTGTGGGAGAGTCTTATTCTGCAGATGGATAGTCACTGCCCGTATGCTGACGAAGGTGCATTGGCAGGAAAGTCTTACAATTGCACGGAGGTATCGGAATTGGACCTCTGCTGATTGGTAAAGGATTGCCTTCTCCGATGAGTCAGGTTTTCTACTTCATCGAAAGGATAAACTTTGGCGATAAAGGCTAGAAGCATCGGAGAACAAACACTCTTCAACTATTGCTGGAAGAACACAAACTGGTGAGGACAGCGTCAGGGTCTGGGGAATGCTTTCGTGACATTCTCTTGGTCCACTCATACGTGTGGAAGCCACTATTAACCGAATTCGTTATGAATTCATCCTTGCACACGACGTACACCCATGCATGCTGATTTTATTCCCTGGGGCTGATGGAATCTCCCAGAACGACAACGCCACATCTCACGCAGTTAAAAATATCCAAAAGTGGTTGGAAGAGCACAGTAAAAATTTCAAAGTACTTCCTTGACCCCCTAATTCCACAGACTTAAATCCGATTCATCATCTGTGGGACCACCTCAATCGTGATCTTCGCTCTAAGGATCCCCCACCACGCATGATCCGGCAGTTCTCAGATGTACTGCTATCAGCGTGACTCCACATAACTGTGAACACGTTCCAACACCTTATAGAGTCACTCCCAGCCCGCGTAGCTGCTGTCTACTCTGCACACGGTTGTTACTCTGAATATTAGCTGGTGGTCACAATAATGTGACTCGACGGCGCATTTTTCTTATGATAAAATTTCAATATTTTATTTTCCCTGCGATTTTGTAATATTGGAACTCATGTACATTGTGGCAATTTGCGCGTCTTATCACGTGTGTCCCTTTAGGAGTTGAAAAGTTAGATTTCGAACCCAAAAGCAGCACTACTGCAATTGAGTCGTGAATAAAAGTCATGTCCCTCCGATTACCGATGCGAGATTTTGTTATGTGGTAAGAACATGAGCCTGTTCAAACAAAACTTTGATGGGACGATGTGCTCCCTGGGCTTGAGGCTTTCATTTTGGACTTTGGTTTAGGGAATTCTAAGAGAATGCAGACGAGCTCCATTGGTTCAAGTAAATGCTCATTAGAACAGCAGTTTCGAGAGGAGAATTTGAGCGTTTACAGCGCGCTGCACATTGCCGAGGTTGGATATTGCAGAAGACGCCCTCTTGGTTAACTATTCGACTCTGCTAAAAACCGAAAGATTTGCCAGGCGTGAACTCTAGGACACCAAACTAAATCCTTGACGATATGATAAAGGCGGGCTGGTCCAATGAATCGTACTTTCAGCTAATGAATGCCATAGAACTGCCGTAGTACGAATTAAAATTACAAATCTATGGATGAAAGCAGTTTAGCCTTAATTATACACTATCTACCAACAAGTAATTGGACACCTGTGATAGCAAAGCAAAACGAAGTTTATTCAACTTCAATAGTTGGTGGCGCTTCCACGAGCGCCGATTACAGCTGCAACCCTCCGAGGCGTACTCTTAACCAGGCATTGTACGACGGCTAGCGGTATTTTTTTCCACTCAGCTTGGAGAAGACAAGTCAGTTCCTTCACCGATTTCGGACGATGGGGGCACCCCTTAAGTCGACGCTCCAACTCGTCCCAGAGGTGCTGATAGGGTTAAGGTCCGGCTCTGCGCAGGCCAGTCCATTCGATTAACCCGATTGTCAAAATACGAAGCCATGGTGAACCTCGCAACATGACAGGTGGCATTGTCATCCTGAAAGTAACATGGGTCCATACCGTGAAACTGCCACAACATAGGAATCGCATGCTCATACAAAATGGTGCAGTAAGTCTCGGCGTGGGGCTACCAGGAATTGCGACCAAGGGTCCCGTGACATACCAGGAGAAACACCCACTTAGAATTATTTCATCGCCGCCGAACTTCACAGTTGGCACAATACATTCTGGCAGGAGGCGTTCTCCAGGCAGACGACAAACCCAGACCCTTCCATCCCAACGGTAGAGGGTGAACCTTGATTCGTCGCTCCAGAGAACCTGTTTCCACTGTTCAACGGTCCACTGTCGACGTTCTTTGCACCACGTTAGCCGATCAGCGCTATTGGACTTGGTGATCAAATGCTTGTGGGGAGCAGCACGTCCATGATAATCGAGCAGATGATTTTTTAATAATTTTAATGCAGCAAACAATTCTCCTATTTTTATAAATCCTGAAATTAGTTAAATCATTACAAAAGAATTAAAGAATTATTTTTTATTCACATTTATCAAATGTTCGGTGCATCGAATTACTGAGAGCTTTACAACAGGGTTGGCAGTATATCAGGAAAACTTTGAAGACCGATTTCAAAAGTAACGGCTATTGCTCAATTTGTTTACTGGTACAGTGTGGTATCTGAATAGAGGCATTGGCAAAAAAGGTGGAAACCTGACCTTTGAATAAAATATTTGAACTGGATATAAAACTAGTCAACTGCTTTATATTTCGCACCAAAATGCAAGAATATTTTCACTCAACAGATAAGACATAGGCAGCGAACTTATACTCTCCTTCTCTAGATATTGAAGTACGGTGGCTGTTAAGGGAATGATTTACGAAAACGATGTCCCAGTCCGAGAAGAAGACAGACAGAAAAAATTACGAGATTCGTGATGATGTAGCAAGTCAAGAACCTTCTGTTATTTTGATTAGTTATCTCATGCTATCTCATTCTTAGATTTCGTTAAATATAAGAGCTGAGCTTAGAGAAGGTGCTGAAATACCTAAATAAATATCATCTAGGTATTTTAGCTCCTTTGTACATCAAATAGGAGCTAAAACATCTGTGATGCGGTATATAAAATAGGATTTAAAGCATTTGTGGTATGAAACATCAAATAAGAGATCTTTTCTATAAACAGTGCACACATCCTTTTGTACAATTCATGCCGGGTCGTGTTACGAAAAACGACATGAAAAAATAAAATAATTATGTAATTGTAGTCATATGAAAATCTGATGCATACTTGATACATAAAACGCCCAGGTTAGATCAGTACGATTGTCATAAGTCCACTACATTTGGGAGTTTCGTAAATTGAAATAAAAAAAACATCACATGCAAGTTCAGCAACTGAATTGTGCGAGTTCACCGACATTTAGTAAACTGAGATCTAGCAAAACCAAATATTGAATGCTAAAGATATGTAACAGGTAATTCTAATTTTACCATTCCGATTCTTTTTTCTGAATGCTAGCTTACCTACGTTTTCAGCTGCTCAGAGTTGCTTTGAACATTTTTTTTAGTTGTAGTGTTGCAAAGATTTAATTATGTAAATTTACAGTTAATTTTCCATGATTACCAGACTCAAAGTGTTTGTCACTCCAAAACAAGGCGTAAATTAAAATACCTTTCTTTTTCTTTTCTTTCTTTTTTTCTTTTTTGGGAAAATGACAATAAACTTTACATTATAGATAGCAGAAACGTAAACCGGAGTCCAGCTTCTCTATTCACACAGCTTCCGTTTCCAATACAAGTTTGTTTAGAGAACGATGATTTACTCACACGTAATACAAATACATGCACTCTAAGAAAATCACCCATGCATTAGCAATAACATCAAGAAAATAATGTTCACATCCTTGTTAGCAGCAAGTGTGCTGTTAACGTACGTAAAGTTTACATAATAAACGGTGATGTGCTGTGCTGAATTAATCTACGAATTAAAGGTGCACAGCATGAATTAGTCATCTTTTTTTCATTGTTCCACATGCGGGTCGGTTGATGTGGTGTCTATAAATAAGTTTAAAAATAATTTTCATTTCTCTTTTTAGCTTAATTCCACTGCTCATTTGTGGAATTGCTGAAAAGTGGAACAGAGTGATGATATGTCTCACACAAATCGTATGAGCAAAACATAAAATCAGAACAGAAAGCATATATAACATCCGCGTGGAGGAAAGTTTAAGGTCTGGGGTGATGTAGACCTTGTTATCTGTCTAATGTGTTATTTGTTTCCTCTTCAGGACTTTCAATAGGAGAAACATACTGTAATATCAAATACGTAACATTTTTTGTAATATTACTTATCTTTAAAGTAGCAGATATCTGTGATAGAAACCACACATCAATGAAAAAGGTACTACGTATGATTTATGGAGAAACAACAATTTAAATAGTTTTTGAAAAAGTCCGGAAAGGTGAAGACGCGGAACGTTTTTCAGCATGTTAGAAGGCCACTAATTTCAGAGTTGAAGAAGTAAAATAACGTTGTTTATTTTAGAACTGAATTTTGTTTTCCTGTATCAAATTTCTTGTGGTGTTATATAATACGTTTGATGACGTTTAATTAGTAACTGAAGTCATTACACGCGTTCTAATGTGATACGAATTTTTTCGGTTTACAACTCGAACACGCACATCGCTGAGATATATGGCTGCTGTGTTTGAGAAAGGGCGGATCTTGAAACCAGGCAACCAAATTCTGACAAATTCTCGATCCTAAGCAATATACACAGGAACCATGTAAAATACATTATACCAAATAACTTATAATTCATATTTTCATTTGCATATGATTGGGACCCATCAAAAATAGGACGTTTTATAGTCCGTATTTCTAGAAGAAAAAGCAAAAACAGCTTCTTTACTTACTAACGTTTTCCTTTCAAACTTTACTCAGATCCTTGTGTTTTAAGTCAGGATTTAGCTATAAAAGTTCTTTAAATCCGAAAAAATTATATCAATGAAAAACTTTCAGAGTTGACATATCATAGTACTGAAATGGGGCAATGTGAACTTTCCATTTCATCGTTATTAAATTAATAAATGAATTCAGTGAGAAAAATAAAACTTTGGAAGTGTATGCTATTATCAAATCTAACAGTGTGACCGGGGGACTCATTAATAAGGGCAGCAGCGATCTTATATCAAACCTTAGAATAATGCTGTGAAGAACTTTGTTATTTGAATTAGAGTGCACTTTGAAATTCGAAATATTTTTGTATTAAAATTATATTGTTACTGTTTGGATTCTGTTCTATGAAAAGATAATTTCTATGTATGAGCACTAGCTCATTTTAGTAAAGTTTGTACAGGACATCGAGACTGGAAACAATGACGTTCGTGTAGCTCCGTCAGAATGTCAACAAATGCTATCGCTTCTTCCGTGTAAAATACTTATTATACAGATTGGGCAAGATTAACAACTTAGTTAACATTTGAAAAAGAATTCATTCATATGTATGCATGCCTATTAGTGTCTTCCATTTTGAACAGCTAAGACCCTCTAAGAAATGGCGTAACTTTTCGCACTGACTAATGTATTATTTGAGGGATGACAGTTACACATTTCAATGAAAAAACGTATTTTTTCATTTTTTTACAGAAAGAAAAATAATGATTAATACACTAACTACATGCAGTTGTCTGAAGGTACAGAGCAGATTGAAATTAAAAAAGAACAAAAAGAAAAGGAGATTCAGAAATATTTGAAAGCCGTCATTGTTTGAGCAAAAGAATTACAGATTACTTGAACCCATGTCCTTTGACGTTGGTACAGTAGTCACGTACCCAATAGACATGCCAGAGCGGTTCTATTTATTCTGTGAAGTTAAAATCGACATATTCTTCTTTTGCGCATGACGACACCATGGAAGCAGAGAGACAAACCCCAAAACTTGGCTCAAACGAAGTATATATGCAGATACTAATAGTTCAGATATGCTTTTTAGAACCCGTGATGCATTTTGCATCCGTGATGAGTACGAACAATACGGAAATATTTTTCATAATACACTGCTGGACAATTGCTAAGGACGGATCAGAAATGGCTATATAGCGCATAAAAAGTAAGTGTGGTTGGATGCCAAGTGAAATAAAATAATGTCAGAATGCCAGGACATTACAAGAAAGACAATTTATTGTGCTCTGAAATCCAGAAGGCTTTGGAACGTGTTCAAGGGACAAACAGGCCATTTTGTGCAGAATACGTAAACGTGAAAAAAATGTAATTAACGTGCACAGGCGTTCCGGCGTAAGATGTCAATACGAGATATGGCCACCATGGAGGGCGATGCAAGATTGCACACGTCGTGTCATGCTTTGCACAACATTATCAAGCAGCTGTTGGGGTAATTTATCCCATTACTCTGTCAGTGCACGGATGAGAGTTTCCTTGTTTATTGGAGGGCATTGACGACCAGCAAGACTCCTCCCCAAAGCATCCCACACATTTTTAATGGGATTCAGATCTGGAGAACGTGCTGGCAATACGAGGCGTTGAGTATCCTCGCTCTCAAGACACTCGTGGACAGCGACTATTCGATGACATGTTGCGTTGTCGTCCATGAAAATGAATCTATCACCGACAGCACCACGGAACATGCGAACATTAGGTAGCAGAACATCATTAATGTATTGTCGGCCAGTCATAGTCCCAGTTGGAAGCACATAGAGGGACGTACGGCCATTGATCATGATGCCAGCCCATACCATGACACTACATGTTTGATATCAATCCCTTTCCTGTATGTTTGCTGGACAATATGCAGTACCACTATCACGCCAGATCAGTTGTCGTCGACAATCAGACGATAGACTGTATTTACTCTCATATGAGAAGAGGACAGCACACCAGTCGTTATCAGTCCAATTGCAATATTGATGGCACCATTGCAAACGGGCGGTACGGTGACGTCTGGACAATAGGATGCACACAACAGGACGACGGGCGAATAGTCGTCCATCATGCAAACGTCTGGCGACAGTTTTTCGGGAGATCCGCTTGCCAGTAGCAGCCATTAACTGATTTGCTACCTCACTAGCTGTGCTGCGCCGGTGTCATTTTGTTGATAGCACTATGTACCGATCTTCTGCAGGTGTCGTACTGCGAACACGACCTCCCCCGTGATGTTTGCTACACTCTCCATTGGTTTGAAATGATTTCCAAAGCCTTGAAACAACACTGTGGCTGACGTCGTACTCCCTGGCAACATCTGTTATTTTTCGCCCTTCTTCAATCCTGCCAATAATACGGCCACGCGTAAAATCATCTAGGTGATGTCGGGAAGACATACTTAAAATTGCAAGTTCGTCAATAGATTCTTTCCCTTTCAACTTTGCGTTTGAACAACAACGGTCAATACGCGTCAAATCCTTTATATCTCTTATCAGCGCTATGACGTCACGAACAAGTTCGGCAATCCAAAATTTGCATACGCACAACACGTCTTACTGTATCCCGCACTTATGCTAATTTCCACATTTTCCTGCCTTCCATTTTATGGTTGCAATCGTTGCTATTGTCATTCGTCCTTAGCAATTGTCCGGCAGTGTAATTGGTTTTTCGTAAGGTTTCGACGGCTGTCGGTTTTCGGTGTTTACCGCTATTGTATCGGTAAAACTCACTACGAAATTATGTGTAGTTCCAAGCTGGTTGTCCCATAATACGAAACACATATTTGAATTTTTTCTTCGACTTTTTTGTCGTTTGTTTTCAGGTAGTTTTGAGTAACTTAAATTCTGTGTACTGAAATCCAAAGAAAAGATAATTTGAAAGACAAAAATCCAAGAAACGTCTATAACAATTTTCATGATAAGATTCATTTTATTATTTAAAACAACTGTTACATGATCTGTTTTGCAAAAATGTAATAAGAGAAAGTATGAAATGTCCTGATATTCGATTTCAGTTCATCAAACTGCGTTCGAGTAAAAGAACCTTTACAAGCATTGTTTCTGAAAAAAAGGGCAAAGGCTAAAAGAGCAGCAGATACCCAGTATCGAGTGGCGCGCAAGTGATTGGTTTCTTCAAATTTAAAACACCGTTTGGCATCAAGTGTGAAAATCAATGTAGGTTTTCGTTTGTTTTCTTTTACTTAAGTTGTATCTGCCACTTTTCAAGAACGATGCAGTTTTGAGAGTTTGTAATTTGAACTGTTTTTAAGGCTACCTGTGAAAGTCATTAATAATATGAATACTTACTCAAAACAATAATATACATTAATGTTTAAAGGCTTAAAAGTATATAATGTTGAAAAAGTTTTAAAGTGGAATGTTAAAAAAGGAATTTCAAAAATTTTCGTTTTACGTTGAGATACACAAGGGTTCAGATACACCTCCAAGTAATCTATTTATTAATATATTTGTATAAAAAATTCAGTATCCGTTTCTTGGCGTAATACACTTCGACATTAAAACTGCAAGATTTCGCTGCCACAGGCAGCTTCTTAAGGATGAGGAACATGGATAACAACAGAATCTGAAAAAGGAACTCAAACTTAAAAACAAAATTGTAATATGGCGCGTGCGAAATCCGCGCTAACTATAATTGTACCATGGCTCGCGTCGTAAATGACTTTGCTGGATGTTGAGAATCTTGTACCAGATAGGAAAGTAGTCCGTGTTAACCTTCGTGTTGGAAGTATCGTCCCACGTTAAAATTTCATTAGACTCTCTGACGGCTGTAGGCCCATGGTAGAGAGCTCCGCAATCTTCTCCAAAAAGTAGTGGTCCCTCTGGGTGCAGCGTCTTTGATGAGAGCTGTCTTAACTTCTTTTAACGTCTCTTTGGTGCTCAAGCAAGCTGATCCTGAAAGACCGTTTGGTCATTCCCGTATAAAGCTTCCTGGAGGCGTTTGTAACTTCAAATTTATTAAAAAAGGGAATTTTTATGATCATTTGTCTTGTTTAATCCTTTAGATGACTCTTTTTACATTTCGAATGCATTTTTTGAGATGATATTCTTTCCATATTTAAGTAGAATAAATATATAATAAATATATATATATATATATTTATATAACAAATATATATATCCTTATCTGTTTTATATGAAACATGAGTGATGTATCATCTTTAATTGTCAGGGTCTTCCAAAGGGATATAGGAGTTTTCTGTTACCTAATACAGTATATTATCAGAGTTTTTTTCTCGACAATCATTTCATGATCTTAAACACATATTGTTTCATATGTTAAACTAGTGATGTTACGTTTGGCGGGACTTAAATGCTGCATATGTCACCATTTTCTGCAGATATCTTTCCTCCCGGACGATGGGATGGAGCGTTATCAAATAACACAATTCCTTTGTGGGGAAGACCTTTCTGACAGAAAGGAATGTTTTAGCGTTTAGGAAAGAATTTGTTTTTCCACCATTTTTTGGAAATATCCCAAGTGATCCATGCAGATCTACGATTATAATAATACACTGAAATAATTTTGTGTGTTCTTCAAACTTCTAGGAGAATTTAATATTCTCAACGATGGATAACATTAATTTGACTTATCCTGAAGGATTTGAGCAGGACAGAATTGTTATTCTGTCTTTTCTGCTCTTGCGTTTTGACACTGTTTTCCCTTGTACAGATGTTAACATTCGATGTGTGCATTGGTCGCCAATACGATCCGGTTTCATCAGCGTTTTAGAATCTGTGATTGTGCAAAAGCTTTGCCTATTTACAGATGCCGACCTCATGTTCCTCACTTCTCTTGAAAGAAAGTTTACTAATTCATAAAATTAGAAGAAAGCATTGTAACGACGATGCCCGTATTACCATACCATTACCGTGTAAACTGCATTGCAATTATTATGGTGAGGTGACAATGCTCATAACGATCTGATCTCCGATATATATAAGAAGAAGACTACATAATGAACATGCGCATTGATAACACTGATACGTCGGTGTGCCTGCTGCATATATACCTCTTCCAAATCAAACCTTAACTACATCATCTGATGACGGTTAAATAGTTGACTTGGAAGTGCTAATGTACTTGTTGAACTGGATTCACACCTAAATAATATAGCAAACAAATCTACACAAACTCCGTTTACTGGTGTGAAAGTATAATTAAAGAATAAATACAAGGGAAAATTGTATCTCCCGAGCTTTCGCTCTCCAACCGGGAGGCTTTCTCAAGGGTTGCAGACGTTACTAACAAGTCCGGAGAGTATAATAAACAGATTTCGAAACACTGATGGTCAGGAACGTCGTATTTTGAAAATTTGATGCTCGAGGCACGAAGCGATACACTGGTTTCTTTCATGCGGGGAATCATCTCAGTATATTCCTCCACGCGGACGGAAAATCAACAGATTGGGTATCGTTGCATGCGTAGGGATGCGTGGAGATTTCAATACTCTCTCTGATCAGCGTGCCTTTGTAGCCAGTATACGGCGCAATTATCTTTACTTTATCCCATAACGGGACTGCGTTTTTTTGTGCTACTTCTTTAGACAAGGCTGTTAAGGTCTTTCCCAATCTGATGTCTCTCATGTGCTCTTTAGTCCTTACAGCAATCGACCTTTTCGTCATTCCGATGTAAACTTTCGAAGAACCGCCTGGGTACATCAGAGGTATCATGTACACTCCTGCTTCCGATTTCCTGTCTGGGTTTCTGCACGTGTTTGCTACTGCTCTGTGTATGCTGTTCGGGGATCTGATGCCGATGTGAAGCCCATGGCGTCTCATTAGACTTTTGAATGAGTAAGAGAAATTTGGGATATACGGCACAGATCCGGCGTAACGCAAATTATCTCCTTTTGCCTTGGGGGTTGTACGATACCTGGACTGAACTCTTTGTAGGATTTTTCTTAGATCATATTCGGGGAAACCAGCTGCAATGCCTTTATTAATGATATCTGCTATCTCTTTTCTCCTTGTTTCTACGCTGAAACAGACGTTAAAAGCTCTTACAAAATATGTTCTAAATGCTGCCATTTTATATGAATTCGGAGATACAGACTTAGGTGCGATAAAGTTGGGAACTGTTATTGGTTTGTAGTAAACCGCCGTGTCAAGTCGGCCATTCCGATTTTTCTGCAACATAACATCTAGGAATGGTAGTTTTCCTTCAGTTTCCCTTTCTAGGGTGAATTTGATTGATGGATGCAATGTATTGATTTGTCCCCAGAATTCTTGAAGGTCTGCGTCAGAATACTGCCATATGAAAAATATGTCGTCGACATACCTGAACCATATATGTGGTTTTTTGACAGTGCAGGAGAAAATTCTCTCTTCCAGTGGGCGTAATATTGCTTCTGCTAATATGCTTGACAGCGGTGAACCCATAGGAGCACCTCTGGTCTGTTTGTATATATTTTCTTGGTAACGAAAGAAATTGTTGTTCACAGTCAGGTTTAGGGCTCTTCTTATATCTTGCACCGCTTCTGGGGGAAATTCATCATCCCTGGATAGCCATATCTCGAGATTGTCACAGGCCTCCTCTACCGGTATTGACGGGTATAAGGACGTTATGTCGAGGCTTGCTAATATGTCGTGCTCGTTCAAGACTACGCCTCTAGTCCTACTTATAAAGTCTTGTGTTGAACTAAGTGACGGCAATATGTATTTTAATGAATATAGATGTTAATTCATCACTGAATAATACTGCTCCTGCGTTATCTGCACTGCGCTTTTCACGTTGCATAACTAACTCCCTTATACCATACCTCCCTTTTGATCGTTTAATTTAAGTGTCTCGGGTAGGTCTAATCATTCAAAACTATTTCGCCATTTAAAAGTACACTGGAGCGTGCACTCAAAAGAAACGCTTATAGCCTAGAAAATCCGTTTATTCAATGGTGTATAGAGAAAGTTTGGGGAATCTTTATCCGTATGACACCACTAAATAAACGATTTACCACGCTATAGGGGTTTCTTGAATTAAAATATTTCGGCTAACTTAAAATCAAAGGTCTTACTTAATATTGGAATTCCTTCAGCTCTTTGTTGTAAAATGCATTTCATTATTGTACCTCACACTTGTTCTTTTATAGAAAATTTATGTCATTTCCTTTATAAAGCAGGAATTAATGTATTACATATGAAAATCAATTTGACTGTCTTGGGTTGGTTTTTAATTATGCCCCGAAGAGTTAGCTCGCCACTACCAAACTCGGCTGCCAGTGATGAGTTAGTTCCACTATTTTTACATCTTTTAATAACCTTCAAATGATTTTCCACTGTTAAAACAACGCTTTTAGTTTTTCTGAACTCTTTAGGGAATGAAATGCTAGGTAAATTTGCTTGCACAAGTGGAACACACGAACAAGCTTTCTTAATGATTAAATGTCAAAATGCACCAAATTAAACTAATACATTTTTGGCGCACTATGGTGTCCCCCGAGACTTAATTCTTTAATGGAAGACCGAAAAACAGTTCTTCCACCAGATAAAATTAATTCCAGATTCATTAATTATCACTCAGGACGAAGAACCGTAAACAGCAGCATAGACGACAAATAATTTCTTTAAAGACGGTGAAATATTATTAAAGAGGCAAAGTGATTTAAAAAGCAGGACGCAGTAATGACTTCTGTTTAATGAATACATTTTCATAGAGAATCTTAAACAAAAAGGGAATTTTTACGTATTACAGAGGAGCACGGTTATCCTGACTCCACGTTTAATTGAGCCAAAGATTATTGCACTTTACTCTGATTCTGCCTAATCAGAAAACACGTGGGAGGTTGCAATACTTCTTCCTGGGTTCTAAAGTACGTGAACGGTAGCTTTTAAAATATCTACATTTTATTCATAATAAAAAAAGTTTTATATCAGCGAAAGTATTTAATTCATATTTTTCTAGTTAAATAGTAATAATAAATTCCAATAACCCTGAAAAGCAATATTTTTCTTATTATTGTTTTTCATGAATACTTTTAGATTTAGACCTGATGAACGCGAATCAAGTAGAAATGTTTTCACAGTTTCAATATGTTGGGTGCTATTGCCTTGTATTTTCATTTAACTTTACTAGTTTTTTGTTAGAATGACGTTATTACGATTTTCGATGGATGGTACCACATGATAGATATCTAGGTTAAATTGGCTGGATACGAAGGTCATTCGTTTTATTAGGTTCGTTAACCTGGGTTGTCGTGCCCTCTGGTTGGTATAAACAGCAGCATGTCAACGGTCCGTAATTTCAAATTGCGGGCAGACTCTTTCTGCTATGTATGTGGTTATTACACTATGCCAAAACAAGTGAAACACACCATTGTGCCTGGAATTTAATTTTGTGAAACATACAAAACTTACTTTGGAATGTCTATCGGGGACCTTGACAAGTCCTGGGTTCAACAGTAACTAATAGCTCTCTATCTCCCTTTCTCTCTGTCTCGGATATTATATAAGACATCGTTAAAACTTAGGTAAAATTCCCTAAGATGCTGAATGAGGATCCAGCACGTCATGTAATTTAACTCCAGTGTAATTCCCTTATAGACTTATATCGAGTAACATTTGTGACTTCTGCAGCGGATGTTAAGGTAATCACTGTCATAAGAGACCTTCAGAAAATGCTTACTAACTTAAGGCATGCCATGTCTATTTTTCAGTTCTTTTATGTCCTTGGAATTTTTGAAGCATTTAGTAGAAAAATTCTTAAACTTCAGAACATGCAGTGAATTTAAAACTCAGTGTGCACGTTGTTTAAGAATGTTACATCTATTAGTAACTCTGCACGTTATTAGGGAATTTCAAACTCACTGTGCATGTTGACAGAAAGTAGTAGTATGGAAATCATTATACATGCACAACATTTTGAGCAACAACTGTTTCCTCTTCTGATACATTCCCTGCAGATGATGAAAAATCTCGGAAGATTTCTGTTTCATATTTCCTGCTTGCTGGTTTATTGTTTTTGTAAATAGCAATCCCTGAAAAGTCTACTAAGAGCTAATAAACATCAATAATGAAAACTTCGATGGTTGTACAACTGTATGTCTTGTCTCCATAAAAAACAAAGAATGTCGGAGACATCAGATCGTGACTTCTCTAAGTTACATCTCTCGAATTTAAAGTAACGGTTTACTGCTAATACCTTCTTCGCGCGGTACTTTCTGTCTGAAAGGAAAATATTTGGTGAATTATGATTTCATTTCAGATAAAAGTTGCAGATATTTTTTTATGAAATGAAAAATAGCATATGCTTTCATGAAATACTATTTTTGTGTAGTATAGCATTGTTTGTTAACCAAAAAAATTTAACTGTAACCTAAAGCTGGTGAGGTTTGGATTTTTGGCTTTTTAGGTTGTGATTATTTTTTATCGGAAATTCAGGAGCACAGATGATGCGATTGCACGCAAGGTGATCTTTTATTAGTAAATTAAGGTACCATTTTATTTATCTGGCTGTTCAGATGGCGAATGATGGTTAAATTTCTACATCATCTTACTTTCACAATATCAATGAACGTCGTCATTTATTTTATCACAAAGAAAGCGAAACATTTTAAAATGTGCAGGGTTTATACAACTAGATATCGAAAAAAAGGAAAAGTATATACCTTCAACCAAAAGGAATATTTGGTTGACGACAGCAGTGATGTTCTGTTAGAAACCAGATACATTAATTTAAGAAGTCCTAATGTTGTTCTATTTTGTTGCTTGACTTTCCTGATCACCAAGATTTATGTTTGATATTCTTCGATATGCATATTATTTTGAAAATACATTTGTCATAAATTGAATCTGCCGTCATATCATTAGATGGAATCTGTCGAAAGGGTAAGTAACTTTAGATATTTGAAATCTCCTGACTAGTTTCAGAGAAGCATGAAACAATTCACTCTATCTCTTTAGGTTTAAGTAACACTACGGTGTGATAAAAATTCTTTTGACTTGGCCTGGTGGACTCAAATGCTTTTACCCCCATGTAGGTCCATGTCACATGCTCACCTCTAGAATAAAAAGTTTAACAACCACAGTGAATTGTGTTATTCGCTATTCGGTTGAATATAGCTGTTCCGTTTCCAACAGGGGTCAGAGAACGCTATTTGTATGTGAGAATGGACTCTTGAACCAAAACACTTCTTCCTGTTTCGGGAAGCGATCAGCATAATTTCATGACGTGGGCTGCACATCATCTCAAAAAATATTTTTCTCATCGTCATTATTTATCCATCACTTGTTAGAAGTAATCGAACCAAAATTGTTTGAGAGTGTTATGTGTTATTTAGGTGCCGAATTAGCAATTTTCTGATGTAGATAATCTTTAATTTCCCGAAAACGGAATATCAGAATTCATTTTCTCAACTGCATTGCAAACACAAAAAAGAAAAATTCTTATATTTCTTCGAGAACTTCAAGTAGTTTCGTAGTTATAAATTTGAAAGAACCTTAAGACCCAGGAGAGCTTAGTTAAAAACGAACTATCAAAATTATATACTATATCAGCCTCGTAGGACATATATTCAAGACAACTAAAAACTTACGAAGAAAAATAACGAGTTAGGAAGAAACGGCAATTGCCAAATTTTATATCCATACAGCACTATTCACTGAAGAGAAACGCTTTCCTAAATATGTAACCGAACTTGCAGTCCCGCAGTGCCAGCCATGATTCTGTGACGTCAAGCGCTACACCGAAAAAATGGAAATTGCAGATGTGCATCGAATCGGCTGGCCGTTAGGGGTCCTGATTTAAAACAATGTAAAACTATTTTATTTTCCCAATAAAATATTAATTAAGAAGATGCCAACAAATTTATATATTCCTCGTTTGTGTATAATAATAGTATCACACTTAAGCGATTAATCTTAAAATGCATCCTTTAGGACAAAACTTAATTTCAGATGCTCCTTTTTTTTATTAATGATTTTTTTTATTTTTCCGAATCTCTCACATTTTTTTCCTTTAAGTACTCAAACTTTTTATTAAATGAATAAAAAACATTTGGCAATTTAATAAAATTTAACAGATAATATAAGTCTATTTCGGAATATTTTAAAAATTTTGAAAATGAAGAAATAATTCAGCAAACTTGCACTGTATTCCTCTGCTGTGAATTGAACGTAATGAACTTTCAGGTGCTTACATTTTCTCTATTGCATACACCTGATTAGGTACGGCTTGTGTTTAACTGCCAAATTTAATGAAAATATGCATGCAATAATACCATCGTTTCCCAAAAATAGCAAATGTTCACCAAATTTTAGACCACATAATAATGGTAAAGTTATAACCACATATTAACTTCTTGTTATTTTCATAAATTATTTGACAGTAAGAATAGGTTTTTGTCTCCCAAAAATACTAAATGTTCACCAAATTTTAGATGATATCTAATTTTAAATCAATAACCAGATAATGACTTTGTGTTTGTCTGTTTTATCATTTGAAGCTAAATAATATTTACCAACCGCAAGACTACGTATTTTTAAAACGGGCAAAATGTAATCACAATTATGTTATTTCTTATGATATTGGAACTGAAATTAAAATTAATAATTCATGACTAAATCTAAAGTTCTTTTTCTGACCGTTACCTGTAAATACTTCTAGTTATAGGTGTTAAGCTCAAACAATGAAAACTAAACTTTTATGGGTTAAAGTTTTATTATAATAATCATGATATAAAAATGAGTTTCACTAATTATTTAAAACAAAATCGATAAAAAACGTGAAGTAAAATTTTTTGAATTAGTATGGCTTTTTATGATTTTGCTGACAGTCTTTTTTACGTTTTCCCCCGATTGGTACACTCCTTGCTTTGGCAGGTGGTTCAACATATTTAAGGCGAATTGCTAACCCAAATAAATGTTTACAAAAGTAATCTTTGAGATACTTTGGGCAATCGCATGTGTCATTCAACCAATTAGTCTTGTACTGTGGTAATTCTACTTCCCACTCGCTAAAATGCTGTTCGTTGTATTCATCGAACGTTTCCCAGGGATTGTCGTAAGTTTCACATTCCAATAAGTCACGTGCGAAAGCGTTAGGGGGCCGGGCTTATAATTATGCTAGCTGAATAAAAATTTGACGTAATAATAGTTTTTTTTTGACAAAGCGTTTAAATAATTTCAAAAGAAAAAAAATTGGCAATATTGTCCCTTAAATTTAGACCACACTACCTGTTCTTTTAATTGTTTTATAAATTTGGAAAATTGAATACATGTCATTGAATTTTTCTGATTAAGTTTTCCACTTCTACATCAAAAACTAACGCGTAAGCAGGAATGACTCTCATAGCAGGTGAGCAATAATCAAGGCGTAAAAACTGCCTACGACAGACCTTCATTTCTCATTCAGATCTACCTTGCGGAACATTCCGGGTTATTGCACTCCTTACTTCCCTGATAGCTGACATCACAAAGTTCTGTAAGGCCTATGACACCCCTAAAATGTCAGCAATCATGTGAAATAAAAAATGGTCTATTTTATCCTCCATGTTCAATCACATTTCCTACAAGTGTTTTGTTAATTGTTCTTTTTCGGTGGAATCGATTTTGGTTGGATATTTCTCATTTTCACTAATTGTGTCAGTTCATTTACCCGCGAACATCAGTGGGGAGCTTTTTGAAAAAAAATATATGTTTTTTCCTCAGATGTTTTGCACATTACTTGCATTGTTTCGAATTATTGATGATAAATTATGTCTTATAACCTTCTTGTGTCTTCCCTCTAACCAGATCCTATAAATTAACCAAAACCATTCTCATTTCTTTGAAATGTAGCCTTTAACTGTAAAAACTTGTCAATTATTCAGAAAAATGTTCATATGTTTAGCTGCATGCAACTTTAAAAGCTAAGTGTGGGTAAATATTTCGAATACGGAAATTCTGAGAATTTAGAGAAATGAGGAACATTAGGATGAGAAGTAATTTAAAACAACGATGATTATGTAAATTATTTAAACTTTGGTTTGATATTAACGTGTTTCAATCTTCCGATCTTAACGGAAATGCACTTATTGCACACAAATGAAAATTCTTACTATTTAAATGGTTTTTTTCATCTGCGTTTGCACAGAGGTCTAAATGTTAGCTCCTGACTATTCGTCTGAGATGGGTATGGTTCCAAGTCCTGGTGAGAATTGAGTGTTCTTTTTTCTCTTACCGCACTGGTCGCTCCTTTTTATGTTCACTGTGACCATTATACCACCAAAGCGAAAACAAGGCTTTAATTTCTTGTATTCCTTATCGTCTAAATTACTATCAGTTTTAAGTTCTGTATATAGCATGTATATTTAAATAATCCTGTGCTGCAATTAACTTCACCTTGTTAAGTTTCATCTCCTATTTACATAGTAGTCTTAATTGTTCACTTTACAATTTCCTTAGCTCTATGTCTACAAGGGAAGAATCAGAAGTATATGGTCTAATTTTTCTTTTACTCTTGGATGGTCTCAAAATACGGACGAGTAACTGTTTTTAAGCCCACTGAGCTTCTACTGCTTCTAAAGAGGTGCAACGCCTTATTAAAATGTGCCTTCAGTACCATCTAATAAACGTTCAAATGAAAAAAAACAACAATATTGAATCACTTCATACGTGTGATCATTTTTCTTTCTTAACAAGTTGTTGCTACGACGTGACGTTAATCTCATAGATGCAGCTGCAATTTTTAATGGTGTTCTTTTTTCGCAACCGGACAGTATATAAAACATTTTCAATAGAGTATAAAACTTTTTTCAGGTTCGTATATCGCAAATATATATTTCAAGAAAATGTACAATATAAGTGATTAAAAATGTTAAAATGTTGTATCTTCACTTTAATTCAGTAATGCCCCACGGATTTAATCATGGGGTAGTGTAAAATATTGATGATACATGTAACGCTCTGCTGAAAAAAATCACCAACCCCGAACCAAAAAAAATACGTATTTGGAAGAGTATGCAAGTGTGTTTCTGATTGGTGTTACCCGGAACAATAATTTGTAAACCACTTTCCTGCTACTTGGTTGCTGTCACATTAGATGAATTAGATTAGAGTACAGTAGTAAAAAAACGAAAAGATTAACTCTACCTATACGTGGAATTTACAGGATCATTTATGTATTCAGAAGATTTATGGTACAATACTGCAAATATTTTGGTGTTTGAACCACCATTTTACTCCCAGTATTTATTTCAGTAGCAATGAAATTCGAATTTGATTACACCAATCCTTTTAACAAATTTATGTCCTGTATTAATTTTTCTGGCGTGTAGGACTGTATCAGAAAATACAGCTGTTGCTTTCCTCTTAACACAGTTAGCACCTACATATGCAGGTAGCCATATCTTTGCCCGTGAGAAGAACTGTTTTTCCGTATTGAAAGTACGAAAATTTTTCAAAGAAGCATATATTTATTTTGGATGTTACTGGGAAACCAAATTTTTGCAAGTGTATGTACTCACTTAAGCAATTTAAGTTCTGGAAATTTCTCTATCATGGTCCAACAAATTTCATAAACAACATAAGCATGACGTAAAACTGATGAATATGTGTTGAACACATCCAAACTCTACAACGGCATTTGCTAAGTTTAAATTATTTCCGTTCATTCAATACCGTGTACCTAAATTTCTCAAATGTATGTACTCACTTAAGCAATTTAAGTTCTAGAAATTTCTCGATCATGGCCCAACAAATTTCATAAACAACACAAGTATGACGTAAAATTGATGATTTTTTGTTGAACATATCCAGACTCTACAACGGCATTTACTAAGTTTAAATTATTTCCGTTCATTCAATACCCAGGAAACTGGAGGAGATGTTACGGGATCAAAGTAAAATACTGTTACAGGGTCTTTTTGCAAAAATACTCATTCAATTAATGAAACATCAGGGACATTGTGATTCGTACCTTATGTACATTTAAAGTTTAATTATTATTTTTCGCGAAAATATGTATTTATATAACAATGTTTTCCGTTTTCAAGAAATACCTCTTCAAAACATGTTTTACTATGATATGTAAGCAAAGAAATGACGATACCGTCAAGGCAGGTGAGATGAACAAGGTCCTCAGATATAGAAGCAGAAGGTTTCGTGGCTTTTTGAGGATTCGATGTAAAATTCTCGAATTGGATCCATCCGTAATCTAAATAATTACATAAAAACGAACATGGTTCATAAAAAAATTTACACCTACTATCTTAAGTTGCCTAATTGTTCTGCTTATCAGCTAATTGAAAAGTCAACATAATCAACTCATATTATTTCAAAATTGCGTAAATTTTGTTTTGTAAATTACATAGCTAGTATTGTGTGCCAGAGATTCACACAACCCTCCATTATCAGCTTACCCTTGATTGCTCTAAAGTCATCATATAGTGTTTGTAATACTTCAAATGACAGAACAATAATACAATTGAAAATATATCACACGTTTCTCGTCCATAAATTATCACCATTTAAGCATAACTTAAATTCAACAATAAGCAAATTATATTGGTCTGCACTTAAAATCATGACACAGATATCTCTACAAAAATAGAAAAATTAAGACACAACTGTCTCTGACACAAAAAAAGAGACTGACCGTCGATCCTTTTGCGATATGTTTAAAATAATTTAGTTCTATAAATTCAAATTTTTTTTTATTCTTCATTCATTTCGTTATAGCGAGCTGAAAAATAACACTTCCTTTCTTCTTTATTTTTGCTTAACAACGCTGAAACTGAGAGGACTTTTGGTCATGATGGATTTTAAATAGTTTTTTCCTTATCGCATACCAAGTTATATTACGGATAATGAAGTTTAGAAAAATATATCTGTAAATGTAATGAGTTATGTGCTGAAGAAATTCTTTTGGACCTCAAATGTCTGCATGTCCTTCAAAAATATTTAATAATTTTTGTCTCACCTAAAAATCATCTGAAACTCAGGTACTGAATTTAATGAATTCTTTAGCTGATACTGATGCAGTGAATTGGACCATAATTCATTTTGGTAAGAAATGTATAACTACTGTGATTTATAGAACTGAGGTCTGTTATGAAACTGAACAAATCCATTTGTAAGGTCCAAGAATTTGCTAAGGAATTCCACGGAAACTGTCGCCCTTAACAATTTGTTGAAATACTAACTCGCAACAACTGCATTTCTACAGTTTTGGTCAATTTAAGTTTTTTCCCTTTTTTTTATAAACAATTTTTCCATAGATTGTATAGAAGATGCTCTAGAAGAATACTCTACAACAATTATGGGATTCACAGCGATTACTCCGGGCAGTGCACCATCCTCACATGACTATTATATACAATATTTTTTACATGACATACTGGAATAATCAGAAGCACATTTTCATACATATTTTTTCATTTCCATTGCTTTGTAATTCCTGGCGTTAAGAACATCTTTCACTAAGCAAACTACAGCCATTATTTGTCGCTATTTAGGTAAACTTACGGACATGACTATTTTCATCTAAAATTTCTGTAAAATGTTCTTGCTTTCCAGAGATAGTAAGGTAATGTGTACCCTTCCTGCATTCACAGCGTTCTTCCATAAATGCTTTATTTCGTAAGGCACACACACTATCCAAGATTTTAGAGCTCCAAAATTAGCTACGATTTAGTAAATGAACGAAATAAAAAAAAAACGTTTCTATGCACTCTGGCTTTGAACAAGGATATCATATTCTGTGAAATTGAGTAAAAATATAAATATATATATTTGCGCGTTTTCGAATTAGGTATTTTGATTTGTACGGTTTGTCCTCTTTTAAAATGACAACCGCTGCAAATTACTTTCGCATCTGACTACTGAACTTTTACGACGAAAGATTCCATATATTTTCCAATTTTCACTACATCATATTATCAATCTAGCTAGCAATAAATTCGTTAATTTGCTTATAAAACAACAATTGCCTATTTGAAAAATTAGCTAAAAGGAATTTAATATAAAATGCATTAGGCCATTGCCAAAGCCTGTTATATTTTCCTTAAAAATTTTCCTGACATTCCAGTTTTTTTAAGTATTTTCTTTGTGTAGCACAATATTTGTTCATTAAACAAAAACCTGCATTTTAGGAACACGATTAATGTACTTCTAATGTTAAAACCTCCAACAGAGAAAAAGGTTTTTTTAGAAATCAATAGGATTTACAAGTTTCAGAGAATTTAATAGCAGGATTTCAGTTTCAAATCTTCGGAAGAGGATAAACGTCGTGCGTGCGATACTTTTAATATAAGGCAAGACAGCAGAATGTGCCACAAGTAGGGACAACATGTTAGAACGTCCAGATTATTCGATCGTATTGTAATCCAAAGAGCTGCAGCTCTCGGAATATAAGAAAACGTTTGCGCAAACTCAGTATACTATCTGTTGGTAATGAATTATACTGTCAACTTCCACACACAATGAAGGAGCTAGTGTTAATCTGTGTTCTCCCATTTCCGAATATTTAAGGTCGATTAAAACATTTCTTACGACTGTTCAAAAGTTTGTCATAGAAAAATGATGGCTCGGTTGGTTAGATTTTAATAAATTTGGATTCATATACCGCTCCAATTAGCTCAATGTATCATCCAGCCAGAAAGGGAAATACTATTTTTCTAACATAAGATTTTTTAAAATAAATACCTAAGTTGACGGAAGTATCAGAATGAGAAAAAACAAATAGGTATTACCGTAAATCAACATAGAAAAGTGCAAAATATTGTTGGTTTCTCCTGAAAATAACTGTGTGAATTATTTAAAAAAAGGGACAAGTTCTTTTTTGCAACCAGTGAAAATTAGTAATGTGACAGAAAGATAGCAGAGCCTTGGAGGAACTCATGCTGACTTATGTACCATCTCAAAGAACTTTAGCCTAAATATTGACAATACATCCGAATTCTGAGAAATGCTTGTACTGAAGTAGTTCGGCGATTTAATCGGTAGAATATTTAAACTTATAAAAAAATCGATTTCTCTTAGTTAAAAAAGGAAAATACGCTTCAGTTAATTTGGAAGTGTGTTTCTGTTCCAGTTCTTTTCAAGTACTTTTAGTATCGAGAGCGTTTTTTCGTTTTTATCTTGAATGAAAAGGAAAGGGGTGGGGGGAATTGATTGTTGTCTTATGCAGGGGTTTTCTTGTATTGATAGGAGGGGATTTTGCTTATAGTTCTTCCCGTGGTTTCTGCAGCTTCGTGCGGCTTCCGGAACAGATAGGTAGTGTAACAATGCAAGTTTATTAACCTCCTTATCATATATATATATATATATATAGACGTAGTACCATATCAGAGCCATCAGAGCTACCCCATCAGAGCTACAGAGTATGATCCAAGAACTTGCTGACAAGGGTAAAGAAGTGGGATTAAAAATGAACTTTCAGAAGACAAAAGTGATGTACAATGCTTTTACAAGAAATGAAGATTTATCGATTGATGGAGAAAAGCTGGAGATAACAGACACGTACGTTTATCTTGGACAGCAGATATCAAGTGAGGGTCACATTGGTGAAGAAATTAATCGGCGTACAAAACTTGCCTGGAGAGCTTTTGGAAGAAACAGCATAATTTTCAAGAGCAATATGCCATTATGTCTTAAAAGAAAAGTGTTTGATCAATGCATCCTTCCAGTGTTTACGTATAGTGCAGAGACGTGGACCTTAACTAAAAGAGACATACAAAGGCTGCAGACAACTCAAAGCAGCATGGAGAGGTGCATACTTGGTGTAACCAGGAGAGATAAGAAGAGGAACTCGTGGATCCGAAAAATGACAAGAGTGGAAGACGTCATGATCAGAGTTAAATCCCTGAAATGGCAATGGGCTGGACATACTGCCAGAAGGACAGATCATCGATGGACAGCCGAAATTTTAGATTGGATTCCAAGGGACAGGAAAAGACCCAGAAGAAGACCACATCGGAGATGGGTGGATGAAATTCGAAAGTATGCGGGGGTGACATGGAGGAGACTGGCACAAGGCAGACCGTTGTGGAGGAAACTTGGGGAGACCTTCGTCCAGCAGTGGATTGATAATGGTTGACAATTATGAGAATGATGATGATAGATATATATAAAGTCCAAATAATAATAACTGAAATATAATGAAACGGAAATACAAAGTTGCGAAACTAATATCTCGGTTGCGCAATATTCAGCCGACTGAAGGAATTAGCGAAATACAGATTTATGAAACAAACCACAAAATAATATGGAACATACATTTTTTGTGAAAGCAGGAACGTAGAAAAATAAAAGTAAAATAAAAATGAAACTGAAAAAAACAGGTTGGCTTCATAAGGAGAGCAACAACCCGGGGGTAAAACAAATGGTCGACTGATCCTGCTCCCGTTGCCACTAAATCCAGACAGTTAGAATGAGAAACTTCCGAATGCTAAAAAACTGCAGCAAACAAATAAACGGTAACTCACCTAAAGATGGTGCGAACCCTGCGGTCGTATTTCAGTGTTAGTTGTGGCTCAGCTTGTTCACTCCGGCGGCAGATTTCCCACCAGCATCGATTGAATTACTGTTTCTTTGTTTTCTACAATGTTTTAGCATTGGGATGTTTCTCATTCTACCTGGTCTGGATTTCGTGGCTTCGGGAGCAGGATCACTCGACTTTAGTTTTCTCTTAGTCGTTCACTGATACTAGAAAAGCCACTACCTGGGTTGTTGCTCTCCTGATGAAGGGAACCTGGTTTTTTCCGTTTCATTTTTATTTTTCTAAGTTCCTGCTTTCACAAAAAATTTACGTCCGATATTCCTTTCTCGTTGTTTCCTAACTCTCTCTCTTATTAGGTTTGCTCCCAAGAAAAACTGAAGCAGTAGTAGAATGCTGCTACAAAGAAAACGTATTTTTGTTTTAAAGACCGATTTGCGGACAGAGCTATATTAAAAAACAGATATACCCTGATATATAATAGATCTATCCGCTCATAGACCTTAGCTGAGAAACGACGGAACTCCTCGTTAAATCCGTTTTCGTGTGTAAAATCTCGTCATATAAAAATATAAATGTTTTTGTTTTCTGATGAAGTGTCTGCTTTTTTTCCCTAACAGCACCTTGCTCAAGAGAAATCAATCAGTAAAACCAGCGTTTTTGCTCTCTTGTTCCTTTCTTAAAATAAAATTTAATTTCAAGACGGCGAGTAATCTGTCCATGATGGAAATATGGCCATATCTGTGACCCGTAAAATATCACGGCCAATTGAACGATGGAGTAGACTTCGGATATTTAATTTTGCTTGAAATATGTCTGAGAGGTAAACTGATGCACCTCAAGCACAATTCAGTTAAAATGAATGATTCATGATTTAATAATCTCAATATTTGTCAGTGAGAATTTCGTGAAATTCATCAATACTAAAGAACTTTTAAAATCAAGAGAATTTGAAAAATATTTTCCAGCTCCTAGACAACGGGTATCCTCAGTATTACTTTTAAATTGAGCAAACAGATATAAATTTCTTTGATTGCCTTTGAAATTTAAAAGTTATCTTATGTATTCTGTGATTTATATCCAGAAACAGTGATATTAGAGAAGAAACTTCTAGTTCACCTGAATGCAACAGAATATTTATTTACCAGGGGAACAGAAAAGATTTTGTGCATATGTTGTACAAAATTTTCAAACCGATTTTAATATATTTTTGCTTTCAGTAAATAATTAGAAAAATTGGGTATAATAATGAAATATCATTATCTTTTTTTTCAAATCTAACACTTAAAAAAATTAAGGAGTAATGTCTGCACATTTAATTGAAAAACATTGGTTAACTCAGAGAGGAAACAGCTAACCCTATCTATCGTGATTGCTTCTATTACAATATAGATTTGCTTTTACATAGCAGTGATATAATGGTTAACAGTGACATTAGGACAGACGGTATGTTTACTGTGTTGTATGCCATAAAAAAGAAAGTAATGTAAATAATCATAAAAACAAAGCCGAACCTTTTCTTTCAACTTGGACAGATCGAGCTGGCATCTTCGATTTTACGTGAAAAGCAAATGTTAATTATATTAGAATTATAAAAACGAGAAGAGTAGCACTATGTTCCTTCATAAGCAAAAAATTCCACCTTTTTAGCATATGAATAGTAAAACCGAATAAATGTGTAAAATATTTTGATCAATACTTATGCTTCATGATCATCTAGTTCACCTAATAAATGTTGATGATTGATTTCCCTGAAACCGGAACATTTATTTTATCACTTATAATTCAATATTGCATGTAACTGTGTTAGAAATGTCAAACTTGTATGAATGGCATACAAGGTATTTGTTATCAGACGATCCGTAGTGAGATTTCATCTTCGGCAAATGACAAAGAATTACCGGGCAACAAAATCCATTGGTCACCAATAGATCCGAAAGTTAATTATTCTCCAAAGTTGACTGTCCACTGTTACTCACCAAAATTTCTTCCAACGTCTTATTTGATCTCTCCTATCGACATTTTAGTTAGCCATTGGAAGGCGTCTTAATGTCATTTTGATACCAGCATCGATCAAAAAGCAGCATAACACTACCTGAGCGTCTGCAAAACTTACGATAGCCAGCCTTATGTAAATCCTAGCCTAAACACGGCGAAGTACATGTAGTGTCTTCGTGTAACTATAATGTAATGCGCTTATTTCTTCGTACTAAAGATGCACAGCTGGTCGACGACACGGGATCAAATATTTTATAACCTAGTTGATGATAATCCAGTTCTGGTCGAAGCCTATTCGATATCGTCCCGTACTTCAATGTTCATCGCCAATACCAAACGAGCTCCATATTGTTGTTACCATTTTTTTCGATGACATAGGTGTACTTTAGGGATGTAGTCTGATCATTTCAGGAGCCACAAATCATGCTCAATATAATCCCATTCTTTCATAGTAGCCTTTTTTATATCTATCCCTCTGAAAACAAGGGACTTGAAATTTTATGTTGCTTGGAATACAATAACTCCGGAGGCGATATCTTGCTCCTTTCAGAATTTCTCCCCTTCCCTTTACAACTTAAACAAACGGACTAAGACTGGATTTTCACACGAAACTTCCGACCTTGATTAGCATTGGTTTTCACGCGTTTCACGTGTCGAGAACTGCATTTCCTCTACGAAGAATGCATATAATGTCGTGGAAGTAAATAAAATTGCTCCGATTGATGATAAAGGCTACTTAATTTATTTGTTCAGCAACAACAATAGTTAAAGAGGGTAACCTATGCTAATACCGTGGAGAGGAGCAGGTGGTGTGTAGGATATCTGATCCCGAGAGGTCATGGTACGTTGGATATCAGAGTGTTTCCAGCGTTATTTTAGTTTAATGATTCCAAAATTGTAACCTATCTTTTCGTTTCTGTTTGAAACTGTAGAACACGAGTGCTTGAGTTTGCAAAACCAGATCACTAGAAGTTAAGATCATTGTGCTACGATTCAGGAGTCTCATATGCTATTCACAACATTACGATCCGGCAAGATGATTTTTTCTGTTGTAAAAAAGACACAATTCCATTTTAGATTACAAATTGCAGCAGTAGAAACTCAGATGCTCATCACACTGCTGCCAATAAGGGATGGTTGTCAACGCACGGTTGTTTGGGAGAAAATATATGACAAAATGAGCAGGTACACACACCACGTGGTTGCACTCACCATGTAATTTTTACTCATAATTGTCCACTTCAGATCCCAATTCACATAGCCTGAAATTATTCTTGTTGGGTTCATTTAGCGAAGGCGTCGAATTACTCTGAAGTGATCCCGTGTTTCCCGAAACAGACCTGAGTGATACCTTCCTTATGACTCGACGTACTGAATGATAAGACATACTATCTCGTTATTGGAACTCTGTAGGCATGATTGGCAGCACCCAGTTTTGGGTTTTTCAATCTACAGCAGATTATATTGTGCCGTCTGTACACTGTGAACATTTTTGAATCTAGAGATTCAAAACCTATTAATGATCTTAAACTGCCGTAAACTTGTTTTAAAGCCTTTATTTGATCATTTACAAACACTGCTAGATCTTTCAGAGCGCCAAACGTTTTATCATCAGGAAATAGGTGATTAACATGAGAATTAGAAACAGTATGTTACAGCAGTTTGAAAAAATGTGCAAATTATTTTACAAGTATTCAAGGGATGTTATTAGCGCGTGAATTGTTACTGATTACCATGCAATAGCAAGTATTGCCAGAAGCTCACGTATTTTTGTTCAAAAGTAAGATAAAATTGTTGCAACGAGCACCAACCGGTGAAGACCCCGATTTCGTGGACGACATTCTTTGATCATAAACACTGCCTGATAGAGAAAATGCCACACCATAAAGACCCGAACGAAGCGCCATTAGATTGCAGCGTGGGTGCACATTTATAAGTTATGCAAATTATTGTGTCTGCAGGCCAATCGAACGAAAAGCCGGCGGGATGTAAGCGGACAACCAACCCGTGAGCCGATCAGTCGAGAGGTTGTCACGGCCGCGAGAAGTGAGTGGTTTTTTTTGGAGGTTTCAGCAACTCAATGGGCTATAAGCAGTCGCCCGTCCCAAATTTAGGGCCACTGGTTCCAGAGAAGGGAGTGAGTCAGTGACGTAAGACAAACACAACATTCATGCCTTACCGGGATTCGAACTCTGACCCCTGT